>CATIWF010216660.1:0-11686 GCA_949630135.1 Balakata baccata
ATTATTATTATTATTATTATTATTATTATTATTATTATTATTATTATTATTATTATTATTATTATTATTATTATTATTATTATTATTATATCTCACTTCCAATAACTTCAAATAACATAAATAGTCAAAAAATCCAAACTCCCTTTGTAATATTCGCTAATTAGACTTTAATTAGAATAAGTGTATAAATTATTTAGAGAGAAGAATAAATAAATAAATAAATAAAGTGGTTCAATGAGAAATTAAAATAAATAGAATTGATTGATATAGTTAATTTAGCTAAAATGGAACTAATTGGCTAGGTTGTTTAATTGACTTGAGTAGTAATTTAATAATACTAATAATAATTATATAAAAAGACAAAAACAATGAAGCCAAAAAAAAAATTTGTGTGGTTGGCAATTAGAGGAATTAGGGATAAGTGTGGACAAATCTGTCCATTATTCTTCATTTCATTTTCTTCCTCTTCTCTTTCCTTTTTCTTCAATTTTCTTCCATAATCTAGCCACAAGCTAGGTCTTTTGGATTAATGGTAAGTGAATTAATCTCTTTTGAATGATTAAAGAAACTGAGCTTGGTAGGCAAAGCTCTCTGAAGGCTACCCTAAAATAGAGATGTGAATATGGGATTTCGATCTGATACAATGTAAATTGGCATTCCATGAAGCCTCATTATCACATTTACATACAACTCTGCTAATCTGTTCAATGGGTAATCCCTCCTGATAGGCAAAAAGTGAGCTGACTTCGTAAGCCTATATACAATAACCCAAATAGCATAATACTTTTTAGGAGTTAAGGGCAACCCAATCACAAAGTCCATTATAATCCTTTCCCATTTCCATTCTGGAATCGAGATTGGTTGCAACAACCCTGAAGGTACCTGATGTTCTGTCTTGACTTGCTGATATGTCAGGCATCTGGTTGTGAATTCTGTGATGTCTTTATTCATACCTGTCTACCAATACTTGCTCTTCAAATCATGGTACATCTTATTATTACCGAATGCATAACATACTTAGTTTCGTGTGCCTCTTTAAGAATTCTCTGCCTCAACTCCATAATACTAGGCACACATAGCCTACCCTGGTAGTATAACCCACCATCTGACTCAACTATGTACCTTGATCTCTCCCCCTTAGAAGCCAATTCAATCGACTTAACTAGCTTACTATCTTATTTATGTGCATCTTAAATCTCTTGGTTAAGAGTAGGTCGGAAGCATCAGCCACTACATTGGCCTTGCCTGGATGATAATCTATAACATAATTGTAATCTTTGATTAACTCCAACCATCGCCTTTGTCTCAAATTCAACTCTTTCTGAGTAAGGAGGTATTTTAAACTCTTGTGATCCGTGTAGATAAAGCATTTTTCCCCATATAAGTAATGGCTCCATATCTTCAAAGTAAAGACAATAGCCGCCAACTCGAGGTCATATATGGGGTAATTTTTCTCATGTGGCTTCAATTGCCTGGAAGCATAACCTTACCATCTTGCATTAAAACACATCTCAAACCATTGTGAGAAGCATCACTATAGATGACATACTCGTTGTCAGGGACGACTGTGTCAAAACTGGAGCCTCTGTAAGCATTCTCTTGAGCTTGTCAAAGCTAGCTTGACATTTATTTAACCACTCAAACTTCACATCTTTTCTTAATAACCTAGTCAATGGAGAAGCAATGATGGAGAATCCTTTCACAAACCTCCTATAATAGCCTGCTAGACCAAGGAAACTCCTAATTTCTATCATATTCTGAGGCTTCCAATTCAAGATTGCCTTAACCTTACTAGGGTCCCTCAGCTGATACAATGTGTCCAAGAAAAGTCACTTCATCAAGCCAAAACTCACATTTGGAGAGCTTGGCATACAACTTTTACTCCCAAAGGGTCTGTAAGACTATCCTCAAGTGTTGATCATGTTCTTCTGGGTTCTTGGAGTACACTAAAATGTCATCAATGAACACCACAACAAACTAATCTAAATAAGGCCTGAAGATCTTATTCATCAAATCTATGAAGGCTGCTGGAGCATTGGTCAATCCAAAGGGCATAACCAAGAATTCATAATAACCACATCTTGTTCTGAATGCCATTTTTGCTATATCCTCCATTTTAACCCTCAACTGATGATATCCTGACCGTAGATCAATCTTGAAAAGACACCAACACCCTTTAACTAATAAAAAAGATCATCAATCTATGGTAACAGATACTTGTTCTTGATAGTCACCTTGTTATGTTATCGGTAGTCTATGTACAACCTCATAGATCCATCCTTCTTCTTAACAAATAACACAGGTGCACCTTATAAAGATACACTAGGTCCAATAAACCTATTATCGAGCAACTCTTATAATTGTGACTTTAACTCTTTCATCTCTGATGGTGCCATTCTATATGGTGCTGCTGATATAGGAGTTGTGCTAAGAGTAAGCTCTATGGAGAACTCAACTTCTCTATCTGGTGGTAAACCTAGTAGATCATTTAGGAATACATTTAGAAACTCTCTAATTGTAGAAATATTGTTGAGATCTAGACCTCATTTCCTGGTATCAATGACATGGGCCAAGTAGGCCTCACACCCCTTTCTCATCATCCTCTTAGCCTTTATCATGGAAATCACATGTGGGGGCTGTGGAAATAACTCCTCTTTCATTGTAATAATTCCCTGGTCATTTGTCTTGAGTTTCACAAATTTACCCTGACAGTCTACTATTGCCCCATATCGTGCCAACCAGTCCATAACCAAAATAGCATCATACTCATGAAAGGGTAGCTCTATCAATAAGGAACTCCATCCTATAGACAACCCCTATAAACCCGATAAATAATGGTACTATGGCCTAAGGATTGGTTACCTCAATCTTATACATTAAGGGTTCATTAATCATATTATGCTTTTTAGGTGTGCTTATGCAAATATTAAAATATGTAGAACCAAGATCTATCAAAGCACATAAATCAGAATCATGAAGAGTGAACATACCGACAATGACATCTATCACAGCCTGATCCTCCCTGGCCCTCATGGCATATGCTCTAGCTGATGCTCGATTTGGCCCTAACCTATTAACTGTCTCTGATGTGACCCTAGTATTGGTTGGACGACCACCCCTAACTTGAGGCCTGGCTGAGTTGGTGCAGAGGTTGTAGTCTATGTATGAGCACTGTCTATCCCTAATGGGCAATCTCTCTTCATGTGGCCCAGCTGACCACACCTGAAGCATACTCCAATTAGAAGTCTTCACTCACCCCAATATTTCCTACAATATGTATTACACTATGGGGCACTCTTAGTAGTATGCTGGGTCTATATGCTACCAACAGCTGAAACAGTCATGAAGGACTGCCCTTTCCTATGTGAACCATCCTGAAACTGGCCCTAGTCCGGACTATGACCCTGGCCTTAGGACTGGCCCTAAAACGAACGATCCTTCTTGCCTGTCTGATGGTCGCTGCTGTTGACTGTCTCCTGCCCTCGTCATCCATCCTCATCCTTATTCTTTTCTAGATAATAAGGGTAAAAGCAACTAACTCTGAGTAGCTGCTATGGCAGAGACAAGATATCATATAACCTACCTCTCTCCTTAGACCATCCTTAAACCTTCTACACATATCACTCTCAGCGCTGACTAACTCGGGGGCATATTTACTCAATCGAGTAAATTCAGTCTCATACTCTATCACCGATATCCTTCCTTACTTAAGGTTCATAAACATTTTCTTCTGTTCATCCAAATATATTTGTGGTATATAATGGTCTCTAAACTACTCCAAGAAAAACTCCCAAGCTACTGGCTCAATAACCCCTAGCCTCCTCAGGATTGTCTTCCACCAATCATATGCATTAGACTGCAATAGAGAGATAACAAATCTAGATCGGTCCTCCTCAGGGACCTACAGCTCTCTGAAGACTCTCTCGGTCTGATCTAACCACTGCTTAGCACCAGCAGGATCACCAGTCCATTTACCAAGGAAAACTGTAGCACCATGCTTTTTAAGACGATCAATCTAAATGACAAGCTTCAGTGGTAGTAGCGGAGGTGGTAATGGAGCAGGAGCCTGCTGTGGCACTGCTCTAACAATCTGCTGCAACAGACTAGCTATATGCTGCATAAAGGGAATCTGGCTCCAATCGGCATGTCCAACACTCTACTGTAAGGGTACAGATGCAGTACTTGGCCCTAGAATATTAGCCACACTAGATTGATTTTGTGCCCCAGTGTTATGTGGACTATTGCTCTCGGCAGTATCGTATGGCTCTATCTCCATATCTCTTACTTAACCCTACAAAGTTGATAGAGAAATAACTCATGTCAAAGTCATATGAGACACACTAATAATGCATGATAAACCCCTCTCCCACTTAGATCCAGAAACTCCTAAACCAGGCTCTGATACTACTAAATGTAACTTTCTCTCATATAAATAAGATTAACTTAACTATATAATTAAGTGTTATAGACTTTCCATTATTGAAAACTTGTGAAAATTAAAATTTTTTCTTTTCCTGATATTATTATCTTTTAACATCATTTCTTACAAATATTTTACATGTTACCATATTAACATATTAATCCATATCTTATATCATGCAAAAAACTATCATTCATCCAATAAAATAAATCTGGTTTGGGCTAGAATTGTCCGATATTTATAGAACGGTATTATACATAAATACATGTTCTTTAATCCAATAGACATGTACAACACCAACTATCCATATCCCATATGACATATAATAAAAATAAAAATGTCATGATATCACCGACCCCAAAGGTCAGCACTATAGTCTCTAATGGACTTTCTTCTCTTCAGTCAACTTTCTCTATCTACCGGCTCCAAACTTGCGTGCAGGAACACCCACACATTAAGCAACCTAATGCTTAGTGGTATATATATGCATATAAATTCATACAACCATGAGATGACATATCACAAGTATATTTATGCTCATACTAAAATAATATTCAACATGTATAAAATATACATTTAAAATGATACAAGCATGCATACATATATATATATATATATATATATATATATATCAATTTGGAAGAAAAAATTTTAAAAAATAAAATAAAACACTAATAACTTGAAACGGCGTCATTTTGAAAATTTCTATACTTCACACTCTGAATTGAAATATATAATAAAACTAAAGATATTTATAAAAATAAAAGATTTTTTATTATAAATTAAATTTAAATTGAATAATTATAAATTAATTAATATTATAATTTATATATATAAATTAATTTTAATATAAATTGAATAATTATAATTAATTATTAATATAAAAAATTATAATTATTAATTTTAATAAAAATTAAGTTAATTAGAATTTTTATATTTATTATTAATTCAATTTATATAATTAATTTTATAAAAAATTATATTAATTTATAATTAATATTATAAAAAACTAATTTAAAAAAATTAAATTTATAATTAATTAACTTATAATTATTTAATTTAATTTATAATAAAAAATATATTTTATTTTCATAAAAATTTTTAATTTTATTATAGATTTCAATTCAGAGTGTAAAGTATAGAAATTTTATATTATAAAATTACATCATTTCAAGTCATTAGTATTTTGATTTTTTAAAAAAATTTTTTCTCCAATCCGACTTTATTTTGCCTTATTTGTCTTTGAACTTTGTCTTTCAAAACAACGTTGTTTTGTATTAAATATTGGGTAATTTGTACTAAATCATATAGTTTAAGGCCAAATTGCATTATAGGACATAGTTTAAGGAAAATTTTGTCTTTTTGGCATTTTTTATACATCACACTAAAAAAATATCGTTTTGATTTATATATATAAAAAAACAACATCGTTTTAAAAGAACCGAATCAACTTATACAAAGTAAATTTACAATGCTGGCGGTGATAAAGTTTAAGAACTTATTTGCCCTGAGTTTAAAATTTAAAAAGTAATTTTCATTGAATAATAGTTTATGGGCTAACTCGTCTTATAAAGCATAGTTTAGGGACATTTATCTTTTTGCCCTAAAAATACTAAAATATAGGAACCTAACATTGTCTAATATGGAGGGAGCTAAAATAATTTGTTTTTCTTTTTTAAGTAAATGAATCTCTTTCTTGCAAATATATCCCAACTACCAAGATTTAATTTAAACTAGGATTGTGAATTCTTAATTTTCAATCTTACCCCTTATAAAAAATTAGCAATGAAGAGCAACAAAGATGAAAGTATATTGGAACAAAAAAGAGCATTGTATCTCCTAAATTTTTAAAAATTTTTAAGGGTAGTTTAATACATTCTACATTCTTAAAAAAAAAGTTAGTCTATCATTTTTTATTTTGAATATTTTTTCTATTTTATATTTTTACTATACTTTTAATGCTCTATTTATTTTTTTTTTTTTTAATTAGATCTCATAAATAAAATTTCAGCTGAATCCGCCACTGAAATGGGAAGTTGACTCTCAAAAACATAAGCTAGCCTACATGATTTTTTTTTTTTTTTCTTTTTGAAAAGCATAACAAGAAATTAACTAATAATTATATAGGCTTGCCTGTTGGGAGATAAATGATCAAAGTCATCCATACACGAACACGAAATCAAAATCACATGCCAAACTCTAGGATTTAATCTATCCTCCATGTCGACAATTCAAAGGAGCAAAAAGAATAGAGATTGCGCGAAAACGTAAGCCAATCATGCTGATCAATATGGCACCGCCCCCCGACTTTTAGCAAGCCTCTCGACTCCACAGTCCATAGTTGAAAAATAAAATAAATATAAATAAATAAAACTGAAAGTAAAAAAAAAAAAATTGAAAAAGGCATCCCCATGAGTACTCACACCAAAAATTGCTCTTTGTAAAGGAATATATTTCATCCCACTTCGAATAGAAAAATTTTAAAATTTTAAAATTCATAAATTTTATATTTATATATTATAAAATTTATAGATTTTAAAAGTTATATTGTTTAATTTAACTATAAAATTCATAAATTAATTATATAATTTCTTTTACATTTATATTTAGTTTAATTATTATAATCTACGGATTTAATAATTAATTCTCAATTCCATCATTTATTAAATATTGAAAATTTATTATTAATTAAACATATACGATCAATTTCACCATATACTTAAAAATTAAAAACAATAATATTGATTATTTTAAAAATTATAAAATAAAAAAAAATAAAGTTAATAGTATTTTCTTACTTTATGTCTAATAAGTTATGCTTTATAACATAACCGCTTATTATCAAAACAAGAAATTTGTTACATTATAATGCCTAATTAGATTGTTACAAACTAATAATAATTTTTTATTAATAATAATAATAATAATATAGCTAAAATAATATTTGATATTAAAAGAAAAATAGTTTTAACCTTTTTTTAGGGTTAAAGATAGTTTTGTAATATTATTAATTTATTAGAAACAATTTTGGAATAAAAAAATTGACAACAATCTTTTATTGATAAAAAACGATAGATTTTAAATTTTTTCATTTAGAAATGGAAAATCAAATATTTAAAAAATGAATAATCAAAATCCATAAGCATTATACTTTTTTTAAGCAATCAAACGATCGAAAATTCCTCAAATGAAAGATAACCTTCATACATATGGTCAATTTCACTTATAGTCCTCCAATTATATAACTCGTAACCACTCAGTACTTAAAAAAATCTTTATAATACAAAAGTACCTCAATTATGTAAATTATAACAACTCACTACCTCAAAAATTATTTATAATACAAAGATGAAACAATTATGTAAATTGTAATAATTCGGTACTTTAAAAATTATTTGTAATATAAAATATCTCAACTTTTATTTTGTAACTAAATAATACTTATATCTTTAACTATTAGAGTTTATTTAGCATTATGTTTAGAAAAAATGCTTTTCGGAAAAAAAATTTTGTATTTTTAATTTTTTTTAGTTTTGAAAACTATTTTTGGTAAATGTAAGATAAATATATATATTTTCCATAAACATATTTGAAAAAAAGATTCATAAAAATTAAAAAAATTAGTCAATTAAATTAAGAAAATTCAAAATCTGCTTTTGAAATACTTAACAGCACTCTCAAATACTTTTTAGTCTCTTTAATAAAGTATAACATGAAATATCTAGATAAATTTTAATAAAAACAAAATTAGTTGCAATAAACACTCTTTAGTTTCTCTAATAAAAGTATAACATAAAATATTCAGATAAATTTTAATAAAAATAAAATTAGCTCTAATTACAGCTAATTTTATTTTTATTAAAATTTATCTGATGTGCATATTTTATATCACACTTATATTAAGAAGACTAATAGTCAAAGACAGAAGTACTATTTAGTTACAAAATAAATGTTGAGGTACTTTTGTGTTTCAAAATAAAAATTGAGATATTTTTGTATTACAAATAATTTTTGGGGTACTGAGTTATTACAATTTATATAATTGGATATTTTTGTGTTACAAATAATTTTTCAGGTACTAAATTGTTACGAGTTATATAATTGAAAGACCGTGGATGAAATTTATCCTCAAACAGACCATATATTTTGCTGGAAAAATATTCCTCCACGCCCATTTTACCATGTGAATTATATATTATATTCCTTAGTTCCTTCTCAACAAAAGCAAATTAATTATGGAGAAATGAGGAATGTTATCAATATTTATTCATGCATTGTTTTTTTTGTCATATATTTAAAATAAATATATATATATTTAAAATTAAATAAATAATGAGAAAAGTCAATGGATTTAGTTAAAAAAAATTGAATATAAATTAGTCAAATTAATAAAATTAAATGCAAATTTGGAATAAGACTATATACCTAAAACTTTATATATATATATATATATATATATATATATGTTTCTCCCAATTTATCTATTCAAATAATTTCCTACTTAGGTTGCTTCATATATGTGTGTGCGCACTCCTGTGTGAGCGGGTGCCCGGTTTCTGTGGTTGTTAAGATGCTTTAAATGTTTCTTGTGGTTGTTGTATTTAAATTTATATTTAAATTTTATTTTTTAAATTGAGTTTGGAGGTTTTTTTCTTTAAAAAAAAAAAGCTAATATATTAAAGTAATTAAACGAAAACAACCAATTTAAGCAAGAAACTGAAGGATCCGACTCTTGGCCAATATGTCTTCCCAGTATTAGGCCATCTCCAATCCAACTCCAAATAGAGTTGGATAGTTCTATTTTTTCCTCCAACCATACTCTAAAACATGCTCTATTTTTAATTTGGAGCTGCACTATTCATGGCACTAAAAATGAGCCTATATTTTTTTTTATTTTTCTTAGTATATTAATTAGTTTTATTTTTTTTTATTTTAATGATAGATGAAAATAGAATAAGGAATATTCTTTTTGGTGTGAATGAATTGGAGATGAAATAATATTTAACACTGAAATGAAATGATTTTAGTGTAAAATTGCATTTTTTTATATATATATTTTTTGGTTGGAGATATCCTTAGTATATCTAATCCAAGTCAATTTTATGGGTAAAAAAATCAGTCAATTAAGAAAATGTTTAGAATTGCTCTTAAGGGTCATAAAAGCATATTTTGAATTTTTTTATTTAATTAACTGATTTTTTTATTTTTTTATAAATTACTTTTTTCAAATCTGTTTTTGGAAAAAATATATATTTATCTGTTTTTACTAAAAACAGTTTTTAAAATTCAAAAAAAAATTAAAAATACAAAATTTTTTCAAAAAAATGTCTTTTTTAAGCAAAATGCCGGATAGGATCTAAATCAAAAAATTTAAAATCTTCTTCACATCAATCCCAGATCAACACTCATGTTGTAATTTGAGTAGACGATAATTTATGACTAACCAAAAACTAGTGATATATGACAAGAATTAGTTGTTAAACCTTAAAATGATATTAATGAATTTACTTTCTTAAAAGATAAATTTTTAGATAGATACAATTTATTATATTATCTATAAACTAAATTAATTATATAAACTAAGTCAATTTATTTTGTTATTTTTAAACTAAGTCAATTATATACAGTGACATACATTTCATTATTTTTTTTAATAGTTAATATGAATATAATATAGATACATACATATTATTTAATAATTAAACTAGTTCATAGATAATGTAATAAACTCAGTCTATCTAATAATTTATATTCCTAAAATTATGGTCAATAGATTTATTAAGTGATCATCAATTAACTAATCGGTTCGTGCCATCCCTAATACATAGTATTTTTTTTCATACAGAATTTTTTATGAAAATTTTTCATGAAATTATATATGAAAAATTGTTAAATCATTTTAGGGGTGGCATGCATTTCGTTGTTTTTTTTCAGTAATTAATATGAGTATAATATATATACATATCACTTAATAATTGAATTAGTTCATATATAATGTAATAAATTTAGTCTACATAATAATTTATTTTCGTAAAATTATGGTCAATAGACTTATTAAGTGATCATCAATTAAGTAATCGGTTCATGCCACCCCTAATACATAGTATTTTTTTCATACAGAATTTTTTATGAAAATTTTTCATGAAATTAATTATATATGAAAAATTGCTAAATCATTTTTAAAATAAAAATAAAAAGGATGTACCCTGGAATGTTCATACCAACCTTTCAAGAGTTAAATTCAAATGATTTTTATATTTTGATTAATCTATGTTGATTTCATCAAATTTCGAGTAAAATTTTCTAGGATTATGTCAAAAAAAAAAATCAAATATACTGACACATAGCGAGGCAAGTAATTTCTTTAGAATAACTTTAAAGTAATTAATTTTACCTTCAAATTAAATTTTTAACTTCCTGTTTTTTTGCAAAATTTCGTAAAATTACAATTAATTAAAAATTTATAATGAATAAAATAATTTTAAACATAAAATGAATGAAAAATAATAATAATTTTTTCTATAAGGAACCTCCTAAATTAGTTCAAATGCTATTTTAAAATAAATTGACTGTAATAATTTTTCTTAAAAAAAAAATAGAAAAAAAGGTCTAGACCGAATAATATAATAGACCCGATAAGATTGTTAAATTGGTCACATTGATTGATCTTATCTTATCACAAACCGATATAGTAATTCCGCCACGCTGTTACAGTTGTTATCCAACGTCACCACCGTCATTAACACGAAATCGAACATTCCCACGACACCGCGATGATTACACGCAACCCAACGCATTATCCGTTCAGTTATCAAAACGCCTCTATAAAAATCAACTCCCCGCCTTCCCTGTTCTTTTAAAATAAGTAACGCTGTCTTCTTTAATATTCGACTGCCCAAAACAAGCCCAATCAAAATGGATCAACCCGGACCCGAAAGCCTCATCCTCGTCTCACGCCGTCCAAACGGCGTCGCAACCATCATCATTAACCGTCCTAAATCCCTTAACTCCTTAACCAAAGCAATGATGACGCGTTTGGCCCAGCAGATCAAGGCCCTGGGACTTGATGACTCGGCTCGGGTCATAATCCTGACAGGTTCAGGTCGGGCGTTCTGCTCCGGCGTCGACCTCACTAGGGCTGAGGATGTTTTTAAAGGAGACGTGAAGGACGTGGAAGCCGATCCCGTCGCGCAGATGGAACGATGTACAAAGCCTATTATTGGCGCTATTAATGGATTTGCTGTCACCGCCGGCTTCGAAATTGCT
>CATIWF010216735.1:0-13112 GCA_949630135.1 Balakata baccata
TAATTAATTTAGTTTTTACTCAAAATCAAATCAAACGGATTAGAGTGTTTAGGTTGCATTTCGTGTTCATTGGTAATTAAAGTAATTAAGAGTCTAAACTAGTGATTCCTTGTGAGATCGACTCCGGGAGGACACTTGCCATTCTAAAATTGGCTTGTGCACTTGCGGGTTAAACCTTGAGTAGACATCAATTACATAATTACTAAAAAAAATGGAGATTTAAAGATTATGGAGAAGTGATTCAAGAATTTTCACTTCTGCTATTTAGAGCTTAGTTAAAACTTCTCATTTGGACTTGAACCAATTTTCTCTCTAGTTTATAAGTATAGAATCTTGTCTTACCTTTTGGATAGGAAGATGGATTACACCTTTAGTAGTAGACCAGATGAATATTTTGTCAATCGCACAAGCTAATTTAACAAACCCAGTTTCAGATTTCATTCATAATGGAATATGGACATTGCAGAATTCAACCCAAATATTTTGCAATATGAGATTAAGAAGGTGCATTTGTTACATGAACAAGATGATTTTTGAGCTTAGACTATCTCGGATAATAGGGAATTTTCATTAAAAACATGTATGAAAAATAGAAGGCAGTGGGAAAAGCACTTGACAGATTGTCTTCATTTGTTTTATTGGAAGGAATTCCTTGCACCTTCAACTTCGATGTTGTATTGGAGAGCAAAGCTCGGATGGTTGCCAACGTATGATATTCTTATCAAGTGATCTATAAATATGGTTTCTTGGTGTGTTTTATGGAAGAATAGCAGGAAATCCTTAAATCACATTCTTGTTCAATGTAGTTTTGCCCAAACAATTTGGCAAGCTATATCAAATTTTTTCCAAACAAAAATGAACATGACAGGAAATTTCAAAGATTTGTTGATTGATGCTGTAAGAGTTTCTTTTAGTTCACAGTTGGGAGCTTATTGGACATCGAGTATTGTCAACACTGTTTGGATCATTTGGCATGCTCGGAATAAAACAAGCTTTGAAGATAAATTCGTCAGCTTATTTCATTCATTAAGATTGTTATGGTGTCATATAAATGAGTGTTCCTTCTAGCAGTATGGTACTATGAACAATTCTTTAAAAGAACTACAAATTCTGAAGCTTTTTAACATTGAAGGAAGATTACCAAAAGCACTGAAAATCTTCACCATCATATGGCAGCCACCTCCTTCAAATTGGATAAAAGTGAATATCAATGGCTCTACCTCTGGTTCGTCGGGAGATTTGGGAGGCGGAGGAATATTCAAAAATCATAGAGGATATGTTATAGACACATTCTTTTTTGTTGAAAGAATGTTTAGGACTGCCAACATGACATCCTAGTTGTCTTTTCTTACCAGTGCTACTAGAGAGCTCTTTAGTGTTAGAGAGCTCATTAGTGCTGCTAGAGAGCTCCTCTTCTATCAAAGATTTAGTTTGTTGGGTTACTATTTTTAGTTTTTGATGTGATCATGGCTGATTTGTAGCTCTATAATCTTAGTGATTTGAATTAGATAAACTTTATATTTTAGTTTTTCCTTAATTCTAGGATCTTGATTTTAGTGATGTGTTTTAGTTCTTTATATATGCAAGTTGCTGTAAGTTTGAATTATCAGTGGAGTAAATCATTTTCTCTTCCATTGTTCAATTGCTTTTCTCTTTTCTTTGTGCCATTATTTTAATTTAAATGTATTGAATTTTTATTTAGTTTGTTTTATTTGATTTTGCATTAATTTATAATATTTTGATTGTATATTTTTATTAATTTTTAACTATTTATTTAGTTTAAATTTTATTTTATTTTAAATTTTTTAATGATAAACGGGTAATTAAACATAATCGAGGTATTAATCGGGTAATACTAATCGGGTTTAGAACGAGTACGAATATATATAATCGGGTTTAGATTCGAGAATAATATTTTTCACGGGTACCCTATCCATTGCCATAGGAAAACCCATATGGTGATGCGGAAGGTGCAAATTATAATATGGACTCTAGTCCATCTTAGGTCTTTTGCATATATGAGAAACGATAGTAATTTTGTAAAATAAACTTACACAGTTATCAAAATATGATGACAAACTTCTTTTGAGTGTGTCATACAAGTTGATTTGTTAACTATTACAGGTTTATTATATAGTAATTACAGATTCATTGAGTCTTAACTACAGATTCTCTAAATATGAGTGTTAAGTTCATTACCTTTTTATTTGAAACTCAGGTTAAATAGAGGTTCATCAAATATTAACTACATATTTATTGATTGTTAACTACATCTTTATTATACTTGTTTAATTTTTTTTATGTGTTTTGTTTGTTTAATTGTAAGTTAGAGATTCATTATTTTTTGCATATAGATTCATTAATAGAAATGTATATATTCATTTGTTATGGAGTGGAGGTTCATTATAATTTGTGTGTATTGTATAACTAATGAACCTGTAATTAACAATAATTCTTATATATTTTAATATGATTAAGTTGAGTATTAAGAGAAAAGTAATGAACTTGCCACTCAAATTTAATGAAATTGTAGTTAACAATCAATGAACATGTGGTCAACATTTAATAAACCTCTACTTAATTTGAATTTTAAATAAAAAATAATGAATATATCACTCTAATTTAATGAATTTGTAATTAAGATTCAATGAATCTATAGTTAATACTCAATTACAAATGAACCTGCATATAGTGAGACATTAAAAAAAAAGTTTATAAATATTATAAAATAGCCACTATATTTTGATAATTACATGAATTTGTTTTATATATAAAATTGTCACCGTATCTTTATTGTTAAACAAAAACTCTCGTATATATAATAGGTTTTTAGTCCTTATTGCATATAGACAGAAATCCGTGGTATAACAATCGTGCGGGAAGAGAAAGATGATGTTGTGAGAGTTGAGACCATAGGGAGGGGTTTTGTAGAATAAGTTGGGATATTGATTTCTACGTTTACCTTTGACATTTGAAATGTGTATTGATGAATATCCTATTCAGTTTTAACATCACCGCACTAATTTTAAGAGGATTTTACGTGAAATACTGGAATTTAACTTTTATTTTTTAAAATTACCGACACTTTTATTCTTTTTTATTTTTACCTATTTTTTCAATTTTCCCCCCTTTTTTTTTCTCCTTCCTCCGCCTCGTGAGTTTTCCTCCTATTGAGTCTGCTCGCAAAGCATCTCATCATTTAATGGGATTGTTGTGAAGATCGCACAATTACGAAGGTGTTCTTGATTAATCACGGTGAGTGCGACCTCAATTTGAGACCCAGTTTGATTGGAGGGAGGTGCCACGTGGCAACTTTGACTCCAAATGGAAAGCGGCAGGGAATTTTTCAAATTCATTTTGCAGTGGCTTAACACAATCAAACTATAAGGAATTGAACGTTCCGTACGAAAAGAACAAAAACCAAGGTTAGATGTGTTCTTGAACTCACACTGGGCATGTTCAATGCGTTTTATTTCTCACCTTTGGATTGCGTTACATCAATAGCTGTTTCTGTTTGTCAAGTATCTTTTAAAATTGCCTTTGATCAATTATTAGATTTCTCATATTTTCATATTGACTTGTTGCTGTTACAATGATATAGCCATCTATAGTCCGATGAGAGATTTTTTTCAGCCATTATTATGGATTATTTTGATTGAGGGATTTGATATTGTTGTTGAATTTGATTATTATGGATTATAAATATTTTTTCTCTAGCGTATTAATTATTTTGTTATTTAATATATTTTTTTATTCTTTTTTTTTTTAAAAAATTATAAAGTATATCTTAGGTGTTTACAAAGAGTTCTCAAAGAATATGTAAGATATTTCCAAAGAATTCATAATATATATCAAATACATTTCTAAGGTATACCGAACAAAGATATATCTAAAGTAACTAAACCAAGATACACCTAAAATATATCAAAAATATACTGAATATGCATTTTGTGGTATACTTTAGAGTATTTTTTGAATTTCAGTAATTTATAATATTTTTAGGCACTTTTGATATGTTTGAAAAAAACTTTAAGTAGAGATATTTTTGAAATATAATAGAAGTTTTTTAGTATTTTTGAAAAATTTCCTAATTTCAATCTATGTGAGTAAGGGTTAGGCTTTTATCTTTGATTCGTGAGAAACTGAACATAGACATGAGAAAATAGAAAATTTTACAAAAATATCAAAAAATTGGTTCTTTTTTTATATCTTTACTTGCACTGAAAGTTTTTTCAATTTTATAGAAAATAATTTTTTAAAATTACAACAGTAACTAAATTTTAAAATCACTTCAAAATATGCTAGATGGTATATCTTTGGCATACTTTTGGTATACCTTAGGATATTTTAGTTCAATTTTTACAAAAAAAAAACAATAAAAGAACAATTATATTATTAAAGAAGAATAATAGAATTCAATCAAAATTTAAAATATCACAAATTCTCAAATAAACAGTTTGGTATACCTTAGGAATATTTTGAGTATACATTGAAAATTCCTTAAGAATATTCGGCAAATATCTTAGGGATATTTTAAATATACTTTGGGAATTGTCAAAGAATTTCTTGTAAATATTTTAGTTATATCATAAGGATGCATTGGGTATATCTAGAAATTTTTCTTGAATATACCTTAAAGATAGTTTGGGGATATCTTGAGAATTTTTAGGAATTTCTTGAAAATATATTAGGTATATTTTAGAAATACCTTGAGTATACTTTATAAATTTCATATAAATACATTGAGAATACTTTAGGCATAAATTGGAAATATTTTAGTGATTTTCAAAAAAAAAAAAAAAGAACAAAGAGAGAGAATAAAATATTAAATAACAATGTCAAAAATTCCATTGAAATTTAGAAATATCATCCATAACTACAATGTACATAAAAATATTACAGCTGCAAATAATCCGAAATCTTTGAGAAATTGACATGCAAACCAGCAAAAGAGAAGAAAGAGAAGAAGAAAAAAGGAAGAAGAAATTGGAAAATCGCTGAGAAATTACAATATTCAATCGTTGAGAAATTGCTGCATTTCAGCTGATGGATACATTGTTTTGGTTCGGTGTCTAAACCTCTCTGTTTTATAATTCAATCTTTGAAAAACCGTAACGAAAAAAATTGATCTTGAACTACAATGACCATTTATAAGCCAACCAAAAGGCATGGGTCCCAACCGTAAGACCCCTTCGACGAAGCCAGAATGAGGATAGCTGTCCTAGAGGCGATCAAGCTCGGATACAAGCACTTCGACACTTAGCGAGGGGGGCGAGCAACTGAAAGCAAATCGAAAAAGGTACAAACTAAATAATTTTCGGTACAAAAGAAAAAACAAAAAATTAGGGTTAAAAATGAAAATAATATAAAAATTCGGGTAAACTATAAAATTTCCTCAAGAAAATAAGCAAATAAGGCCTCAGAAACGATTTGAGCCAGCCTAAGTGAAAATATCTAATTACCGACGCCCAATAAGAGGGCAGAAATGATTACAAAAGGCAGAAAAAACACGAGAAAAATCAACCATCATCAACGGCTAGATTGATTTTCTTTCTCTTTCTTTTTCTTCCGGTGCTGCAAGCGCTCGGTGCAGCTTCGTTGTAGAATGGGCAGCACAATAATATTCTCATTTTCAACACATAATAACATATATATGTTGCAAGTCAATCACGCAATTGATATGCAGGAAAAATTACTTTCGACTATTTCTAGATGTACGAGTTTTTGCCTTGATTTCAAAACTTATGAACATACAATTCTGCATAAAAAATTGAAGTGGACCTACAAAAACGTACAAGCTTTTTTGTAGCATTATTTTTTTACTGGTGAAGACAACCTAAACTACTTAAAAATTCGACTGTTGCTAAACATCAAAGTCTGCATTTGAGTAACAAGGGTGAAGTGTACAGCCATTACCCTACTTGGGGTTGAATACAACTAAAGACCGAAGGCACAAATACACTGGTCACTTCTCCTCCAGGCGCCGTAGCACTGATTCAGCAAACCTTTGCTGCCTGCAAAAGAATTGAAAAATTAATTCCATATTGAACAATATCCAATGAAGAATACATCTTCAATAAATGTCTGCTCTGTTTCAACCAATTTTGCAGCAAAGTCCGGCCCAAAAATTCCCAATCTTTAAGTAAAAATAGATGTGGACTTTTCAACAATTACAAAAACAGAGGTGCCTGTGAGATCATGCATGAGCCAACGTTTAATTCCTTGAGGAGGATGCTCTAAAGTGTGATAACCCAAAGCATAGTTGCGAGCCAAATGAGAGAGAAAATCAACGGCAAAGTTTGCTTCACGGAGAATATGAGTAAAAGAGTCTTTTCAACTCGTAATTCCAACCTACTAATTAAAATTTTTCGTTTTCTGCAATTCCAAATATGTTATATCCAATATTGCTGAAATAATTTAATTTGGCAAATGCGGAGTTCAGTTATTTCATTCAAGCGTAAAAGCTTCATACTATGCAAACAACTCATCTCACAACTATTAGGGATTAGCAAACTCAAGGGTAAAAAACAGCTGAAATCAGAAGCAAAATGGAGGTAGTAGCTTTCTTTAACTGATTCAACAAAAGAAAAATACAGCACTATGCTCAAAGATGAACAATGGACCGACTTAAGAAGAAAATAAGGGAGATGAATGAGAGATAAGGAACCAAGAGAAACAATGCAAAAGATGCGCAGCCCAATAATTACATTCTTACTTATTTCAGTGTTATCTCAGTATGTCTATCCATTCCCATCAATTTTTTTTAATTCAATTTTTAAACTTTTCGTTCTAATATTTTTTAGCAATAATAATTTATATTTTTAAATTAAATGTGTTTTTCTTTTAAATTTGTGCTAATTAGATAATTTTATTTCTTGATTGTAGTAAATTTCTTCAAAATATATTAATTTCATGAGTTTTACAATTTTTATAAAAATTTTGCACCGAAACAGTTTGTTATCATTACGTTACGCCATTATAGATCCGTTTCCGTTGCACACGACCGCATATGTGATTACGGTCGTTACTACAATTTAAATCCATGACCCTTCCCTACCCTTCATCCAAACAAAGTCTAACCTTTTGCTCAGCAAAAGATCCCAATAATGACAAAATAACAATCACCCACTAAACAATATATTCTAGAATATTCCTAAAGTTCTAGCAATTCTCTATCAACAACCCTAGATAATGTTGTGTGGTACAGGTCCACATGAGCTATGAACTAGATAAAGAAAATAAGGAAGTCTGTGATATGAACTTAAAGAGAACTACACCCCAAAAGCTAATTCTAGAAGGTTAAAAAGCCCTAAATTCATACAAATCCCACATCGCTTTTTTAGGTTTCCGATGTGGAATTCAAGTCTCATACCTTACAAGTGGGAGTATAATAATCCATCACCCTCTGCAACCTGGTGCACACGTGGGCTAGTTGTACACTAGGTCTTTCCTAGTCCTAGACAAATACTACTATACCGGCGTCACTACCTACGCCGCACGATTACACTAAGAGACATGATAGATGACTTTGATACCATTTGATATGAACTTAAGGACAACCATACCCCAAAAGCGAGCTCAAGAAATTGGAGAGTCATAAGTCCATATAAATTCTGTATCACTTACAAGTGAGATCATAACAGTTTGTCATCATGTGGTTATTATAAGACAACAACAAAAGCATCAACATGAGCTATGTGTACAATTGTGTCTGATGCACACCACTAGCAGGTCTAGGTGAAGGCATAAAATCATTAACAAGAGAAACCATAAAAATTAATAATTGGCCCATAGAAAGAGTCATATCATGCACTGACATAAGTTACTATATTGTTCTAACATAAATATGACTCTCTCTCTCTCTCTCTGTACACACACACAAACATACATATAGAACAAGAGGAAGAGTAATTATATGGTGTTCTAAAGAGATAGGGTAAAAGGCCAAGACGGTGAGACGTTTGACTTACTTTCGCTCTCTATGTTTTGGGCTAGGGCGAGAGTATTTCAGATATCCATCCCAAGGAACCTTTTTGAGACCTGCTCGTACAGATATTATGTCCCTGACCCTGCATTAGAGCACTCAAAACAAATCAGCATTCTAATAGTAAATTTTTTACAAAAAAGAAGTCTCTAATGATAATGCTACCTGAAAACAATTCCTGGTCATTTTAAGAATAAATACCTCTCTGCAAACTCAATGGGTGTTTCTCCAGGTTTAAGGTTCTGAGGCTCCAAGTACCACACATCACAAACAACAGCCCAGGATATCATAAGTTGCAGAAGATGCTTTGTGAAGGACTGCCTGAAAAAGAGACAAGAATTCTTAGCATTGCAATTATAACACCAAGAGCATAGTAACACAGCTTGATATTGAAGCACATAATAAAATAAAACGTGAAGAAGCACATCATAAAACGACAACTAAACTTGGCATTGTAATGATAACACCAAGAGCATATTTATACATTTTGATATTAAACTAGAATTTTTAGAATATTGATAAAGGACTAGATATGACTATTCTCAAATAACCCAAAAATTAACATAATAGCAGGTTAACTTCACTAACATATTGCCCAATATTATCTGTATCAATCATTTCTCCTAAGCTGTGAAGGTATCATGTTTGTGTACCTCTCATTCTCAGCTGGATTAGATAAGCAAAAGGGACGTCCATCAAATGAGATCAATATCTTACTGGACGCTTGGGGGGAGTGGGGGGTGGGTTATGCTTGTGTACCGCTCATTCTCAGCTGAAATAGATAAGTAAAAGATATGCCCATACAAATAGAGAAACATCTTATTGGACACTAGCCCATCCCATAGTTTCTAAATTTAATATATTATCCTGGGGGTTAAGGACCTACAGGACGATACATGCTTAGGAACAAGAGTTCAGGTAATATATCTTTAGACATCTAGTAGACGTTGACCAGAATTGAAGTAGTTCCAATTATGTTGAGAAAGAAAAGGTATTTTATAAACACCAATAATACTGAAATGGACATGCAAAATTTTATGGTTTTGGTTGAGATATGAACAAAATAGACATCAGCTGTAATGCAATAGGGTAAAAATACTTACTTTCGGCTGTTCCAAAAAGCATCAACAAAAATTTTGTTGTATTTGATTGCAACTGGACAAACAGTACAATCCAGTTCGAATGCACCCTGTACATCACAAAGGAAACAAAAGTCAAGGGAGAAAAAGGCAAAAAGAGCTTAAAGGAACAGAAAGTCTTTCTAATTCTCATACCTTCTTGAACATCACAGTGTAGTGGTTATTTACACAAGTTCCTTCAGGAAATATGAGAAGGGGGTTATTGTCTGCCCCCTGAACATGTTCTCTTAACCTGAAACAGGTACATTCTTACAATCACGATGCACATATCACAGCAATAATGAGGTTTTTGCCTACTGCGTTTACACTTACTTTTTAGCCACAATTTCACGATCCTTTGCCTCTGAACGATTGAACCAGATACATCCTACACTCTCCAATATAGTGCTTTGCAACAGTCCTACATAATGAGCCAAATATAATTAATCACCCTATCCCATTCCATTTTCCACTCTTTAAGTCTTTCAAAAGTAAAGGTGTAAACTATGCAATGAAATTCTATCATTGAAACTTCCAAAGTTAATACACAAATTCCTTTAGCAGATTTTATTTGTTAAATGAAATTCAACAATACTTTATTTTCAACCAAATCACACAATAAACTAATTATAGAGAAAAACATTAAAATCATATAAATGATTATAGAGAAACCATTAATCGCTTACCAACCCAGCCAGGATGTTTTTGCATTATAACAGCAAATGCAGCCATCTGTTCTAAGATGATAAAATCAATCATGGAGGTATGATTGGCCACAAAAACCTGTTAAAATCATGATAAATAAATTCATATTCAAAAGCAAACATACTCATCCAAAAATTTAAAATGAGTCAAACATTACTTAGACATGCATTAATATGGACTCCAATTAAGTGAAAGTAAAACTCAAATGAACCTGTTTAGGCCGAATGCTAGGCCGTGGTCCATGGTACTTGACAACGCCTGTCCATGATGCCACAAAGAAGCTGCAAATTAACTCTACCAAACACCTCTGGGAGGAAAACAACAGAAATTAAGTTCAGGGAAACATGCAACAGCTACTTATGCGAAACAAAAGACAAAGATGAAGGCGCAAAGATATGAAGCCATTACAACGACTAAGTGGCTTTCATGTTATGTACATCATACCAATATTATTAACTTAAACACAATGATGAACAACCATTAGAAAGTTATCCTACAATTGCAGAAGATGAAACTATCTGCATCACTATGCAATAGGTATATGAAATTAAATTCCTGAAATCTTTATGCACACATCCTGATGTTGCAAAAGTTATGGATTTCTGAAAGTATGAAAGTAAGAAATAGAGGGAACTTAAACAATCTAAAAGAAACATTAAAATGCAGAAGAACCCAGACCTGATAGGTACCAGAACATACAAATATCCAAATGCATGAATTTTTAAGAGTTTACACATCAAAGAGAAATAGACAAAAAATTAAATAAAAAAATTGGCAAAAGAAAAAACTGAACAAATTATAGTGGCACCTCTAGATTTTTTCTCAACTTGTCATGGCCTTTCAGTAGCAAGTGCATAGGAATGTAAGCTGAAAGGAAAATTATCCACCCTATTGTCAGTACTAGAGCCCTGCAGATTTGATCAAGAGCATCAGACAGCAAAATTAGAATAGAAGTTCATTAAGCAATTTATTGCCATAATCAAAGTCTTTTCTAGATGCCCAAATATATATATATATATATATATGAAAAAGAACACAATGATTTCTGTATCATGTTATCTCAGGGCTTCTGTGAAGACAGAAGTCCACAGAGCACAAGAAGGGAAGCTTCAAACAATTAACTTAAGGAATGTTTTCCATATGCAACACAAAGCAAGTTCTTTTCTTTAAAAAAGTAGGACAAGAACCTGATAGGGAACAAAATTCCATATCGAATCACCACACCGCAACACCACAAGGGAAACAAATATATATTCCAATTCCATGGTTCCGGAGGATTTGACTTAAAACATCGTGTAAATGAGTCCTGTCCGAAGTTTACAATGAATTAAAACTTACAAAATCAAATAAATCTTAAGACTGCTTGCTATGAATGAGTGTATATATCTCCATGTCTCAAGAATCAATAAAGATAAAAATAAACCAGAAACTCACATCAACAATGGCACCAGCAGCCTCTGTTAGGGCTGGCGAAATGTCGAGCAAATCACGCCTAGACAAATTGTAAGGAAAAAAATAAAACTGAATAAGCTATTTCTGTTGGGAAGCTGAGAAAATCCCAGGAAAAAAAATACTGAGAGAAAAATCAAAAGCGAATAATAAAATTGCAGTTCAACGCATAAAAATACAAAGTGCGAGAGAGAGAGGTGTTTACAGGCGAGGCTTGCCACAGGGTTCGCGAATGGAGGATCCAGAAGGAAGGTAATCTTCGATATTAGGTCGATCCAAGTCCAATTCAGAACAGGAAGATTTTAATTTGCCTGTACTGCTCATTCTTCGATTGTTCTTGATTGAGGAGCTGGAAATTAACTGTTAATTTGTATTAAGGTAAAGAAGAAGAATCAACATTCTTGGGTTAAATACATAGAGGAGCTAGCTGCTCTCAGTCAGATAAAACTAACTGAATTCCACTAACCATATATCTAATCTTCAATATTCTTGGGTTAAATACATAGAGGAGCTAACATCTTCTTTCAAAATGCATCCAAAAATTATCTCAATTTGTTTTTTCTTTTTTTAACTAAAGAAATACACTTCACACACACATTTAAGGTTCAGCACAATAGTCATTTCTTTTACGTTTGTTATAAGAGGTTTCTAAGATGCACTTGTTATATTTTACACCTGTGTTGGTGACCTGCTACTATAGATGAAGAGACGGTGACTTTTACCATGTTTAGCTGGTTGGTTTTAAAAAATGTGTAGGGTCCATAGGAGAGCTAAATTATGTCGTTTTAGTTTGTTGTTCCTTTTCTAACAGTCATATTGTTTCGACATGTTATGCTATTTTTGTATGTATTTGATTTTTTTTGTAAGAAAGTGGATAAACGCAGTAAACGAACATCAAACGATTAATCCGAGATGAGAACATGAAGAATGTTGGAACCCAAAGAGAAATTATCTGGTAAATCATTTGCTTGTATACAAAATCCTCAATGTAGAAAGAAGGAAAAATGCTTGTTGAGCTTATAATACTGTTGACAATGGAAGTGCAGTGTGAAGCCCTCTTTAATAATCGAAAGAGATACGGAGTTTTGACTTTCTAATAAGACATGTGCACAACTGTTGGAAGAAATTGAGTCAAAATTGAAAGCTAATGTTGTTGTTAGACTTGGTCTTTTTTCAGTTGGTTACATGTTCCTTAATTTTCTAATATTCTGTTGAAAAGATAAAATTTCAGTTAAGAGCAAATATTTGTTTTTCTATTCAAATTTTTTTTGTTTTTTTTGTCACTTTGTAAGCCTATATAAAGGCATTTTCAATTCTGAAATAAAGTGTGCAGCAATCATATGCTCTTCTTCATTTTACACGACTTTGTTTTATAAACTCTGTTCTATCCTGTTTTTCAATTTGTTTTCTATTGTCTCCAACAATAACCATGATCTGTAGCAAGATAAAAATTTTGAGAAAGTACGAAATTTATATTCCATTTACATAACAGATAGAAAATGAAATATTGGGTTGGAATATTGAAATTCATGGGGTTAAGTATTTCTTAGTAAATGAATTTATTTGGAATTGTTGGAAAATAGAGGTCTATAAACTGCTGCAAATTGAACTAAAATGACAGCAATTTATAAACCAAAATAACTTTGCTTTAACAAAGACAATGGAGATGTTGAAATGTAAGTTTGAGAGTGATTCGAAATTGAAAAACATTACATTACATTACTCTTCACTTTCACTTTATAAATTACAAGCTACAAAATATTTGATCATTTGAGATCAGAAAATCAGCTACTAAAATCATGGTTTGATACATGGTTTGAATTCAAGAGTAACTTGTTTAAAAGGTTTCTGGTAAA
>CATIWF010216751.1:0-154136 GCA_949630135.1 Balakata baccata
CTTATTTATAATTTTAATTAAAGTGTTAATTAAAAATTATAATAATTTAATTAAGTTGTTAATTAAATTAATTATAGTGGTATATTAAAGTAATTACCACTATAATAGAAGAGAAGATTGATTCTATGATTAATGATGGTAGCTAGAAATGAGCTATACAATTGTTGCATCATCATTGCATCATAAATCAAAATTAAAAAAAAAAAATCAGAATTGAATTTTAGGTCACCAACCTTATTAAATAAGGTTGAAAATTGAAATTTTGATTTTGGCCCTTTGGCCTAATAACCCTCCTCCGCTCAATAATCTTCATTTTTCTAATTCAATGAGTTTTTCTCTTCTGGTTCAAAGAAAAATTTTCTCTCCAGCAAAATTTGATTTTGTTCTTAAAAATTTTTTTTTTCTCATATAATATGAGCATTGAAAGAAAAATATTGAGAAAAAGCTTCTAAAGAGTTAGTAGTTAAGAACCTTGCCAGAAGAATAAATTTGTGATCATACATCTGGACTAGCAAAAGGAGTTTCATCAACGCAAACAAAGCTTTTAGTATTTTTGCTTCATTTGCACTTTAGTGATTTCAGTAATAAAAGGTTTGTTTTAATCCTTTTATTTTTTCATTTTGTTCTTTAAATCATGGGATGATCTTGGAAAAATAGATTTTATCTATAAAAGTTAATAAAATATGTTTTTTTAAAAGTTATGGATAAATGCTCAAGGTTAACATGAAAAATGTGTTTTCATGTCATGCAATATTTGATTACATGTTTTGATAAAATTAAAAATTTTTGAAATTTATAATTTTGACCGAGATCTAGAGCTACCCTCAATCCAAATAAAAATAAAAGCTTCCGCTGCCCTCCAACAAAACCAATTTCATGTAAGCTCGAGATTTAGCAATCATGTTGAGTGAATCGGACTTTAATTTTAAGATAACAAGCGAATCGAAGCTATGCGAGTGAGGAGGAAAATGAAATTTACCTTGTCGTGTTCAAGAGAATCATGGACATAACATGATGGAATGTCGCCATTTCCAGGTCAAAATTCGACATAGATAATTCTTCTTTCTTCCTTAACCTTCGACTTCGACTCGTACTTTCTTCTTCTGCTCATACTCCGTGCCGCCGGCACTGACACCAGAATTCAGCCAATTCCCCACAGTAATATTCATTAACTGGTCGCGTTAAATCTTCAAGACAGTTACCGAGTTTGGAAGGGTGGAACCGGAATTCAACTCGACAGGCTTGTTGCCAAGTTGGGTTTGTAAATCAACTAGATACTGGGCGACAAATGGCGCTTGAGATCGAATGCGGCGCTGCCGCATATTTTCGTCATTGCAGAAGCTGCGATTGAAACTAGTGTTTGTGTAGCGTTGAGGGAGAAGACGGCGGAGCGCGGGAGGGAACGCAATTATATAGGACTAGTTTGCTTAAGTCTCGAGACATTTGACCTAGTCAATTTCTTTTGACTTAATAGTTTGACCTATTCTATGAATATGAGGGCGGTGCCGGTGACTAAGTGTTTTGGGAGATAAAGAGTGACTTGGACCATGTGGCCCAACTTCAACAACTCATAACTCAGCCCATTTCCATCTCAAGTTCAGCCCATATTTCTATAACTATTATTAAGAATTTTAACACATTTAAATTCTTTTTTTATAATTATTGATAATTTTGTCTCTTTTCATTTTCACTGAAAATTTTTTTTTCTACTGTTTTTTTTCTTTTCTTCTTTATTCTCCTTTTTCTTCTCTGGTAAACTCTCCTTAGCTATTTTCTGTTCTTCATCATTTTCTACATAATTGTCATCTTCAAGTTGAAAGGAATCAAATCCACTAAAGTTGTCATTCAAGGAAAAAGTGTTGCTATCCCTAAAATTGAAGAAAGAATAAAACCTTGATTACAAATTGAGAAACATGGTATTTCAAAGAAGCACTCTTCTATCCTATTTGCTACACCAAAAATCGAAACAAAAAGAAAAGAAAGAAAAATTTGGGCAAGACACCTTTTGCTTCGGTGGTGGTTGGAATTTAAAGGAAAAGTGTTACATGTGGCATATAAGGCAAGAAAAAAAAGTAAAGCAAGAGAGAGGCAAACAAGTTACAAGTTGAACTTGCAAAAAATGTAAATAGGCAAACACTCATCTATCATCTTTTTTCCTTTTTTTTTTTCTTTTCTTTGTTTCAAGTTGTTAGTACTAATGAATATCATATTCTCATGATGAGTTTTTTATTAAAAAAAAAAATTTGGTTAGTAGTTATTTATGATAAGTTTTTAAGAAGAATTATGGTGTTGTGCTTGATGAGTTAGTTAATCTTTTGACAAATTTTTAATCTATTATTATTCTTCTTCTTTTGTCTTTTTTTTTGGTGAAAATTTTAAATTTCTAAAATATTCCTATGAAATTTCCAAAGTATATTCAAGATATTTTCAATGAATTCTTCTAAGAGAATTCTCAAAGTATTCCTAAGATACATTCGAGATATTCTGAAGGTATTTCCGTGGAATTCCCAATATATACCCAAGATATTTTTAGGAAATTCCTCCAAAGAAATTCTCAAACAATTTCAAAGGTATTCTCATGATATATCCGAGGTATTCAGAATCGAGATATTCGGAAGGTATTTCCATGGAATTTCCAATATATATCCAAGATATTTTCAGAAAATTCCTCCAAAGAAATTCTTAAGAAATTTTCAAGGTATTCCCATAATATATCCGAAGCATTCCGAAAGATATACACAATACTCAACAATGATTTGAATGATGTTAGTTTGGGAATTTGTGATACTTTTGAATTTGGATTCAATTATATTTTTCTTATTCTTCTTCTTTAATGATTTAATGCTTCTTCTTTTTCTTATTTTTGGTAAAAATTGAACTAAAATATAACCAAAGTATACTGAATATATTATAAAAATATACCATATAGGCACATTTTTGTGGTGACTTTAAGATTTAAGTACTATTATTTGAGAATTTGTGATGCTTTGATTTTTTATTAAATTATATTCTTCTTATTCTTCTTTTTAAATGATTTAATTCTTATTTTTTATTTTTTTGTTTTTTATTTTATAAAAATTGAACCAAAATATGTCTAAAATATAACGAAGATATACCACAGAGAATGAGAGATTTAAATGGAAGTTAATCTCGGGAGATTTTAAGAGAGATTTTTGCATAAAATTTTAGAATATATTGATTTAATTTTAGAAAATTGTTTTCGATAAAATTGAAAAAATATTCTACATTTGTATAAATGTAAACCTACGTGTACTTTTGGACAATTCTATAAAATTCCCTAGAATAATTTGTAAAAATTGCCTGCCAATTTCAACCAGCTCAAAATAATACAGCCAATATAATATAATACAATACAATAATATTAAGAGAAAATTTCACCAAAAACTTAATTTTGCCAAAAAAATTTTAAAAAATATTTCTTCTCCTTCTACAATTGGTTCTCCTAGTCACTCTGGTGAAACCACCGACATCATCATCAACTCGTTTGGCAACTACACCTTCGCTAGAGACCCACGATTCTCCGCCGTTGCCTCCTCCATCTCCCTGAGGAATCCAGATCTATCTCGAACAATTTTTCTTCATTTTAGTTATTTCTACTCCATTTTCTTGTATTTTGAGTCCTAAATGAAGATAAAACGCACAATTTTTTTTGCGAGAAATTGCTTTGCCTTCTTGATAAACATGGGAATATGAGTAGGATTGAGTTTCTTTTCGGGATTAGAATCAAGGACTGCTCTCTCCTGCATTATGCAAGCATCTCAGCTTATCTAAGCTGTACATTTAAATCAACGCTATTGCTGCTAACTTCGCCTGATTAGGTGGGGGTGCCCTAACAAATGGAGGCACTGCTAACATGCACCCCCAGTTGACACTATGGCCACTCCATTTCTCTGGTCTTTGACAGTCGTCTTCTCCTTCCATTCTCTGACTGTGGTTTCTCCATGAACTGGAACAAAATCCAAGGCTTTTAGATGGAGAGAGGGAGAAAGACAGGTGCAATATAGAAGGAGATAAAAATGGGAAAAATTGAAGGGGTGTATTTGGTGGGTAGCAGATATATTTGAACTTCGAACATTGACTCAGTGTCTACAATTTCTTTTTTCTGATTTTGATTGTGAAACAAACAAATGAGTGAGAACTCAACGTATTTTCAAGAATTTTTCAAGTATCTCTAAGATAAGTTTAGGGCATATCAAATCAAGGTTTTGGTAATGTTTTCAGTCTAGGGCGTTCAAATCATCACTCTTGTGTTTTCAAAGCGTCACTCGTTGTTTCTTTCTTTAATTTCTGTATGGATCAGTAATGGAGATAATCTTAAATTAAATTGTACGACAATAAAAAAATTGCAGAGAATTGATTCAAAAAATTAAATGTATAATTTCTACTATTTTATTAAATTAGTTTTAATGGTACAAATAAAATTCTAAGATCAGGGTATAATTTTTTTTAATTTCTGCTGCATTACCTATATTAGGGTGACTTTTTTAGTTTAGTTATTATTGTAATATTTTTAAATACTTTTGGTAAATTAAAAAAAAACCTTTAAATTGAATTATGATTGTAATATTTTAAGAGCTCTTTTAGTATTTTTGAAAATTTTCTAATATTAATTATGATTACATGTTATGAAATTAATTAGTTTAATTAAGTGGGCTGTTAACTAAGGCACAGACACATTCACATTGTTTTTGGGTTAGAAACAGAGTCCAATGTGCAATCATACTGTCCTCCACACATGAGTCGTATAATTGAGTGTTCCCTTGGCATCTTTCTTGCTTTCAAGGAATCCAACTGGCTTCACCTTACATCTTCTTCTGCTTTCTTTGACTTGCATTTATGGATAAACTAAGTGTGCTGGTTTTTTACCCTTTCTCTTTGGCCAACCTTAGATCTCTGCCGTCCAAAGCTTGACAATACTCATTAGTTAGATTGACATATTAATTAATTTGTTTTTCATTATTTCGGTGATTTGCACTTTGTTTTGTTTGTTATGGCAAAGATTATTAATTTCCATAGTAATAATCATTCTTAAGGGTAATTAAACAAAAGTCAATCACTAATGGATTCATATAGATATATGGTTTGAATGTATATCAGTAATTAAACTTTTTGTCTTTTTGTAATGTGTATTTGTTTGAAATTCTGAAGTAGAGCTAAATTGTATGTAAATAATTGTGGCAAGAATTCTTTTCTTTTCACACCAAATCTTTAATAGAAATGAAGAAAGAAATGGGGGACCATTCCAGATGCATCATCATACTTTATCAGAATTTCCCCTCTAGTAATTTGAATTCACGGTAATTTAATACACATATCTCTTCTTTCAGAATTCGATCATCTATGTGCAAATTTTCTATTTTTTTTTAATTGATGAGGAGAATCTAAGCAATAGAAGGATATGGTTTAATTACTATTTTGAGGGATTCAAGAACACAAAATTCATATAGTCCACTTCATTTTGTATGAAATTAAAGGTTTAGTTACTGTAATAATGAAGAATCCGAATGGATCAAGAAACCAAAAATATGTCAAAAAGCATTGAAGAGCAGTGCAATGAAAAAAGAAGAAAAGAAACTAAAAAGAGGAGAAGTAAAGCAAAGAAACTATGGAGTAGAACACGGCCAAAAAGGACCTGAAACAAAGGCAGGCTGACTGCTGAACAGACTTCCTTTCCTTTTTTTTTTTTCTTTTCCCTATATAATGTCAAAGTGGATTCCCTCACGCAAAGGAAGGAGAAAAAGGCAAAAGAAACAGCACAAAAGATATGTAACTTGCCAGTCTCTACGTCAGGACCAACTTCAATTAAAGTTATTATGCAAAAACAAGAAAATGGCAGGTACAGAAACTATCAAACAATAAAAATTTAAATTTCGAATTTTAACATTTTCAAAAATCGTTGACATGTTTTTAATTAATGCAATAGAGGTATAAATGTCATTTGTGGAAAGAAGCAGAAAAACAAAGTTCACAATGCAGATCAGAGAGGGAGGCAGCTGAAAGTCAGCTCAGCTGGCTCTGGCTGAGGGCCTGAGGCTGATGCTGCAAAGTCTCCCTCGTTTCTTGTTTCAATGCCACCCTGCTGACCTCTCATCACTCCATCATTCATTGCCAGCTCATTTCCCATTTATCCTATTATTATACTATACTTACCTAGGCTTGTCTCCACACATCAGTTTCACCGTTAAAATTTTTTATGTAATCAATTGACAAATTAACTGCAACTAAACTGGGACTTAAGCAACTAGGGCTTGAATGAAGCAAGCAGTACAAGCGCCACCACCCTCGACGATTTGTCATGGTATTTCATGTCGCTCTCCGACTCTGCTCCTCTGTCTCAACCTTCACTGAAATTGTTCAGCATGTCACCAGCAGTATTTGTATAAAAATAAAAAATAAACAATATTTTCTTTAGACAGAGAGAGTACATCGGAATTACTATTCTTCCTTCACAGTTTTTCAAATTCTTCAAACCCTATAAACTATTACTCCCTTTCATTTATTTCATTTTTCAAAATTTGCAAGTCTCATCCCTCGTGAATTTTTCTCCTTTTCTTTCCGGATCATTATTAATCATCAGTTATTATTTCTCAATACGGTCAATGTTTATAATTATGTCCATCTATGTTTTAATTCTAGTAATAATTAGTAATTAGTTGGAGATTTTGGACGATTTTAATTTGAAAGTTGCTAACTATATATATATATATATATATATTATAAATCAAATTAATTATGCATCAAATGAAGCTTAACAGTACACTTCCCTATTAAAAAGAAAAACTTATGAACTTTTTCATCATAATTGCATACATATTAAAGCAATAATGAAGAAAATGTGAAGTAACAGAAGAGCAATGATTAATTAATTGAACTTAAATAATATGATTAAAGTTTTGAGGACCATTCACTCCATATCTAAGCGGTGTGTACTCAAAATATATCAACCCAATTCCAAACCATACTTTTTTCTTTCCTTCAAACATCAAACCATACTATTAGTAATAATTAGTAATATATCTCTTTCTGACATTCAACCCCACAAACATTACTCCATATATCTCACCCCAACAAAAACTCAAAAGATAAACCTTTCAAAACCCTTTTTCTCTCCTGATCTCTCTGTCTCACCAATTTATTATAAATATAACCAAATCAAGAAAAACACCTTTCATTCATGCTCACCCATCATCTTTCTCATGGCTTCCACTCCTAGCAGCCACGCCACCTACGGATCTGACCCAACCTCACCTAACACCACCTTCGTCCAAGCCGACCCATCCACCTTTCGCACCATAGTCCAGAAACTCACTGGAGCACCTGACGACCCATCAACTCAAAAGCTTCCCCTCGCCCACCCAAACAGACCCTCCATTCCTGGCTCTAAAAGGCCTGCATTCAAGCTCCATGAAAGGAGACAGAGCGTTAAGAATCTTCAAATCAACCTTAACAACAATTGTATCTTTAACAATGTTAACAGCTCCGGCCATCCTGACCTGTTCCATTTCAGACAGCAGCGAGGGTTCTTGGTGTCTCCGGTTTCGACTTTGGATTTCTTTGGTGCTCGCATGAGCCCCGGGTCACCATGCGAGGAGCTTTGTGCTCGTGAGGAAGAAGAAAGAGCAATTGCTGAAAAAGGGTTTCATTTGCATATTCCAAGTCATTTGAGTACTCTTAGAGGAGCTGACCCTCCTGAATTGCTGCCTCTGTTTCCTTTGCGTTCTCCTTCAAACGATATTGATGATCACCATCATGAGGATGATCGTAGCTCTTTTTCTTGAATCAGGAATCTTCACTTGAATGCAGGCTTAATGTAGCTAGCTAGCTAGCTTGTTAGATATTATTATAATTTGTTAATGTTCCTTTTAATGGAAATGTCAATTATCTTAACGTTAACTCTTAAATTAGGTTTGTTCAATTGCCCACAAGAAATGGTTTCGTTTCTCGCCTTTATACTTTTCAGGAAGAATTCTTGCTTATTCCAAATTTATATGAAGTAAGCTAACGAGAGAGACATGAATTATGATCTATATGATATTGTGATAGACTAATCTTGTTTTATTTTTATTTATTTTAATATTTGGGTTGGTTTATAAAAAAAATTCCTTACTTTTTATTTTGATTTTTTAAAAATGTTTTATTTCTAATTTCTAACAAACATTTATAAATTAATCAATTTGTTGAGAATTTCTTTCTGAGATTCCAATCAAGTGCAGAGGTAAATCTATCAAACTGTAAAAAGCTGGTAGTTAGAGTGGGATTATTAATGACAACAGTAACATGCAGGAAGCAAGCGGCGCCTGAGTCTGACAAAATCAACGGCTAGGATTCGTCTTTGGGGTATTTAATGTAAAAAAAACTTGACATTACATTTTGCAGTACTCTGTCTCTATTCTCCAAAAAAAAAAACAAAAAAAACAAAAAAGATCTTCACTGCCGTATTATTTAAATTTTCAAAATCTCAAATCTCAGCCCTTCATTCTGATGATGGACGGCTAAGATTTCATTACTTCATATGGCGATAAATTATAGTGTGTGATTCGTTTTGATCGGTCTTGAATGATGAGCAGATGTATGGTAGAAAAGGATACTTATCGTGACTATGCAATCAGGATGAAGGCACGAGGGGAGCATTGAGCTCTCCTTAAATTTTTGAATTTTTTTAGAGAGTTTTTTTTTTTTAATTAGGGAGAGGGGATATTGACAAACATATTTAAAAGGTTCAGCGAATCGTGGGTTACACAACAAAAGGTAGTCATCCTCTTACACTTACCATAAAAACGAAATATCACATAGTACGAAGGAGATGATTTGAACTCAAAATCTCGGTTCCTAAAAGCAAATGCTATTGACACTTGATCTAGTTCTTATGTGTGTTTTTTTAGAGTTAATTTAGTAATTTGGACATTTCTTTAAAAAAAGACTCATGTTATGTTTGAATTGAGAAATTTCACGTGAAAAATTTTGAACAAAATTCAAATTTATGTCAAATTTACATAAAAAAAATGTCAAAATTTATGGATTTTGAAAAATTTCTCAAATATTAAAATCTTTTAGTTTTAAAAAATTTGATTTTTCACTTCATAGGCGTAAAAGTTCAAAATACATAAATTTTGATCAACAAGAGATTGTTGCTATATTTTTTTTATTTCAAAATTATCCATAATAAATTAATAATATTTTAAAACTATTCTTAATCATAAAAAAGTAAAAATAATTTTTCTTTTAATATATAAACACAAGTACAATTTCAATTGTTAGTGATCTGGGACAAACTCCCACATTTTTCACCTATCTCTTTACCAATGAGCTTACTTTGAGTTTCAATTTCTATTCACACATTTTCCATTTTGAGCATATGAATACATTAATTCATAGTTTTCATGTCAAGGACATATATCCAAGTCTTTCTTCCAAAACCAAATTGTGGGACTCACCCGAATAATCCTCTCAAAATCACAATTTTTTCCAAGAGATCGCTTCTTTTTTGAATTCCTCTTGAAATACACAAGAAGAAGAAATGCTAACATCAACAAGCCACCTAAAGCAACACAAGGAATCTCGATTGCTAGCTTGAATGCAAGAGATTTCCCTTTCTTCATCGCCTTCTCCAGGCATTTTGGTAAATTCAGCTTTGCGATACCACTGCAAAGCTTACTGTTTCCGACTACTAAAAATGCACTTGCATTTTCAAAGATTCCTCTAGTTGGTATCTCACCCTCAAGATCATTGAAAGAAAAGTTAAGAGAGACTAAATATTGAAAGCTCTGAAGATCTTCAAGTATAGGTCCTGTCAGTTTATTTCTTGAAAGATCTAAATATCGAAGGCTTTTTAGAGAAGTGAATGAAGAGATGGTACCTTGAAAGGAATTATCTTGCAAGAAAAGATATTCCAGGCTGAAGCAATTTCCAATAGTTCTAGGAATTTTACCTGACAGATTGTTTCCAGAAATGAACAATGCTGTCAAGCTAGCAAGCTTCCCTATTTCCAATGGCAGGTCGCTAGTTAAGGAGTTATGAGTTAAATCCAGTGCTTGTGATAGGGAAGCAATACTTAAAATTTCAGGGGGTATAGCTCCAGTGAGGTTGTAATATGAAATGGCTAAGATATTCAAAATTTTCAAGTTTCCAATGCTTGAAGGAATGGTTCCTTCAAGCATGTTCCTTGACAGGTAGAGCATAGACAAGTGAGTTAAGTTACCTAAAGAGGAAGGAATCTGACCTGACAATCTATTTGCAAATAAATCCAGGACTTGAAGTTTCTGAAACTTGCCAAAATAACGAGGTATATAACACCTGTGAAGAGGTTGTAATTCATGACTAGACTAACCAAGTTGATGATGCAGGGATAGTGCCTCTGATTTGATTTTGACCAAAATAAAACAGAGTGAGTTCAGCTGACAAATTTCCCACTGAATTGGGTAAAAAACCACCAAAATTGTTTCTGCCAAAATCCAAGATTTTCAGCTAGGTGCAGTTTACCAGAGAGGTAAGAAAATCAAAGTCAGTACTTGAATTACTTCCCAGATTATTTCCATGTAGTCGTATCCGCCAGAGATTTTTCAGATTTCCCAGATTGATTGGGAAGTTATTCCAACCAAGATCAATCAATTCCAATTCAGAAGCATTGGATAATGAATCTGGGATGGACCCAAAAAATTCATTTTCACCAATGCCAAAGAATTTGAGATTTGGCAGAGTGAAGCCTATATTTTCTAGGAGACTGCCGTTGAAATTGTTTTGTGTCAATAAAAAGTTTCTTAAAACTGAAATGTTAAAAATGGATGGAGGGATTATACCCGATAGTTTATTAGCTCCGAGACCGAAAGATCTTAAGCTTATTAATTTGCCCATATCGTCAGGAATATTTCCTAGCAAACTGTTGTATGTTGTGGTAAAGCTAATGAGCGACGAAAGATTGCCCAATGAAGCTGAGATTTCTCCTTGAAGATTGTTCATGCTAATCAAAAGCTCTTCAAGCTTTGGTAGAGAGCCAAGCTCTACTGGTATCTTTCCTGTCAGATTATTCCCATTTAAATCAATTACCCTGAGCTGGTAACAACGAGTCAGGTCAATAGGACATTCTGTTAGGAGAACAACAATATGAAAAATTGTTAATTCAATATTCAAATAAAAAAATAAGAGAAATAAAGAACAAATCTGAGGCATGTGTTCCATACAGTATCATTAAGACAAATTCGTTTCCTACCACCAGTATTTAAGATAACTGGTATTTGTCTTTCAGGATACAACAGATCTCAAGAAGTTGTCGAACATTTTATATCACTTGAAAAGAAGAAGAAAAAGGAATAAGAAGACTTTCTCAACAACTTACAGCAAACTGAATTTTTGTCACACTTTCTATCACTTGAAAAAAAGAAGAAAAATGAAGAAGAAGACTTTCTCAACAAGAAACAGACTTTCTCAACAAGAAGCAAACTCAACTCTAAAAAAATTTCTCCAACACAAGCCAAAAACTCATATTTATACTAGATGGAGGAGATATAGGATTAATTGTAATTAATCTCTTTTAAAGCTGCCAATAATACTTTTGTAACTTTCAAATAATGGTGAAATTAATTTTTGAAATATCAGAAGATGAAATTCCAAAAGACAAGAAGTTCAAAAGACTAATCTGTAACACAATCCACACGGGCGTGAGCCATGCACACACTGCAGCACAACGATACGGGCTTATTAAAGGCCTGACTATGTAGATTCACACGGGAGAGTTATTATGGATTTGCACCCCTGCGCCTGAGTGTGCAAAAAAGAGCATTTCATACTACTTTCTTACCTATATAAGAATGCATTTTACTATATATAAACACATGTCCAACTTCATATTTTAGTGATGCAGGACAAATAACTCTTACTTTCACTTTTCCTCTTTATATCTTTTTAGCAAGAAGCTTACTTTGAACTTCAATTTCTATTCACACATTCTCCATTTTGAGCATATAAATACATTAATTCATAGTTTTCATGTCAATGAACACATATCCAGGTCTTTCTTCCAAAATCCGAATTATCCTCTCAAAATAGCTTATAATCACAAATTTTCCAACAATTTCGCCTGTCAATGAGTTGTTGATGAGAAGGAAATATTGCAGGCGAAATAACCTGCCAATTTCTTGCGGAATCTCACCTTTTAAACTGTTGTTTTGAAGGTTGATGAACCTGAGAAAGCTCAGATTGCCAATATACGACGATATTGATCCTGCTAAATTCAGCCCTTCTAACGCCAAAGATGTGACTCTCTGGTGCCGGAGACTGCATGTGATTCCAAACCAATTACAAAAAGGGAGAGAATCATTCCATGAATAAAAAATTCGATGAGGATCACCGCTTATTCCCTGCTTGAACTTGAGCAACGAAAGCCTATCAGTGTCATTTCCTGAAGCATCAGCTTGCAGCCGCTGGAAGCTGATGGAGCTGAAAAGAACGACAAGAGTAACGGAATATGCTTTCATCATCTGGGTATGAATTAAGGGGAGTTAATGATTGAAATATTTATTGATGGAGAGTTACATGGTCAGACCACAGGCAGGAGGTACGGACATTTATTTAGCTGTACTGACATAAGAAAGCTAGAAAGAAATATTCAATTCATAAGTACAGTTTACTTTTGTTAAAAATTTCTTAATCATTACCCATTGATAATTAAATATGAGAAATTCCTACATTGCCCGCCTGTTTATTTTTTAAAAATTGCCCTTTTTTGTTTTCTCTAAGCTCCAGGTATAGATTTTTGAGATTCCATCTCTATATTAATATGAGATTCAAAATAATAATAAGACAGATGGCGGAGTCTATGTAACATTTCTCATTAAATATATAGCTTAATAGATTTTGGTTCAGTAATCTATTCAGGGAAGAGTTAATTAAGATTATTCCTAAAGGCCAATACAAAAATTTCTTTATGAAAGCAACCAATATAAATATTGTTGAGATTACAGTCCACCAATCAGACTCATAAATGTGAAGAGAAAATAAAAATTGTTTCTCAAGGTGGATAATTTTGACTCAAAAAATTATTCTTTAATAGATGATTAAAATTAATTACTTGTCCTACAAGTTATGAAATTATTCAAAGACATTATTGATTAATCGAATAGCATGCATCTTACATCATATGAGATTTTCTTTGACAAGCTGAGTTTTCAATATGAAAAGTTTGAAATGGTTATTAGATAAAGTTGGCCAAATGTATACTATATATTATATCACGAGTGATACTCTTAATTTTGACTCAATATAAATAAATTTTCAAATTTTAAACTCAATGCAAATTAGCTCATAAACTATACACTATAAAGTAAATCACCTCTCACCAGACTGAGTTGATTTACGGTTCTGGTTTAAGGGACTTGACATATAAGAAGTTTAATTATACTGAATTTAAAGTTTGAGAGTTTATCGAGTTAAAATTGAATAAATGACTTATTCCATATAGTATAGTCTAAGAGCTAATTTATATCTTTAGCCGATAAAGTTTCCCTATTTCTTGATCTTTTTTTTTTAATTGAAAACGAAACTTGATCCTCTTTCTTGCAACTGAAGTTTTTGATTTATAAATAAGATCATTTATAATAATAATAATAATAATAATAATAATAATAATAATTGTTATAGAAACAAAATTGAAACAGAGAGATCTGTATAAGCAATTTACAGAAACACTTGCTATTTAGATCTCGGTTCCAAATATATATAATTATTATATACTCGGTTATTAACCAACTAAATCGCCCGGAAATTACATTATTTCAGAATTGATTTTTTTTTCGTTCATCATTTATACTACATTTTGCATAACTCTTATATTTTTAATAATTTTTTATAATATAATATTTAAGTATAAATTGATGAATGATACAGCAGATCTTGTGACTAGCTCCATTGCGGCATTCTTCTCATTGTTTTCTGCCAAAAACAAAATAAAATCAAATCAAAATTTCATGATTTGTTATAAATCCCAGTTAAGCTAGACATACAAGTAGCTTAAATACCAGTAATCATGAAATATGAGGTAGAAAATTCAACAAGTAGTTGCTATTTTAATCACTAAAATCATTTAAACAGTTTTCTAGTTTTTGTAATTTTACCCAAACAGTGGGCTATATGAATAGCATAAGATACAGATAGTCTTTACCCTCTGATGATCGCAATTACAGAGAGAAGGAAATCATGGAAATTGCCAATTAGCCTTTCATTGTCGAAAACAAAATCTCTAAACAAGGTAAAATTGGGATTTTTACAGAGATCATTAGAATGTACCAGGTTCAAGCACAACAAAAATTAAAAGGAAAAAAAAAAAGGATTTAAATACAGATTATGATAAGGACTTGGCCTCTGCATTATTTTCCAATCATTTCTATTTTTTGTCAAAAACCGACACAAAGAGGTCTGTAAGATTAAGATAATAATGCATAACAAAGAGAGCACCTTTCTGATGAATTTTTTTTTCCCTCTTCAACGAACTGAAGCACAGATTGATTGTTGATTGTACAGGCCAGTCACCCCATTTGCAAACTGCCTGTTTCTTCTCCGCTTTGTCACAACAGTAAATCCTTCATCGTTAGTTTTCTTTTTATTAACTTCTGTTTTTGCCTCTTCATGGTCATTGGACCCCGGAACACGGTTTTTCTGTCCTTCATTTCCATAGAGAATCTTTATGATTGCACTGTCATTTGCAATTGCATCTGAAGAATTTTCAGAGGTCTCAAGCTTCCTCTCACTGTCTGCAGACTTCCTTCCATTATCAACATTTTGCTGAACTGAATTCATAATGAAGCTAAGAAGTATCTGCCTAGCTAGTTCTGCCTTTTCAGATTCCGCATTGGCTTTTCCTGAACTACTATCTTTAACCTCACTGCCTGATTCCTCTTCCAGTTTCTCCTCTTCTGCCCTGCTTGTTTCTAGCAAAGAGTTTGACTCTTTCAGAACTCTTGAATCTCCACTTCCAGGATTTGTTTGCCATGTTTTGGGAACAAACTCTGGTGCATGTGGATTCATGCTTCTGGAAGGCATTGTCATGGGAGTTTGGTATTTCAGCCATCCTTGCTTCATGCGGTAAGATCTAGTAGTCCTGTAGTATAGCGGGGATCTAGGTCCACAAGGAACTCTAGCAGCAAGTGGAGGGGCCACTGGCTCTGCCAGCATGCCCTGACTAGCTCTTACATCATAAATGCTTGTCATAGCAACTGAGTTTACTGGGTGAACCATGGAGATCGCCCCAGGGTTGAATGGTTCAGCTGCAGCTGAAAGCTTGCTTCCATTTGTTTCGTTGGAGTTCTCCTGACTGGAAGAACTTGGATTCTCATCAAATTCAGAACCAGAATTTTCTGATTGAGTTCCGCTATCCTGAATTCCATCCATTTCACCATCATCTTGTACGTCATTGACAACTAAGTTATTGTTGTCATCCTCCTTCGATATCTCACATGGGATGCTACATGTTCGGGTTTCAGATTTTTTCTCTTTTGATTCTTCCACCGTCTCCAGTACTGGTATCAAAAGTGTACCTGGCGGAGCAACTGCTACTTCTTTGTAAGATACAGATTTAGAAGCTATAGCAGTGAGGTTTGCTGGAGAAGATAATGTTTTAGGAGCACAAGCTTTTGGCTGCAGTTTGTTTGTGTCCTCCACAACATTCATACCACGTGCTTTTGACTGCTGTGGTGGAGTCGAGTCAGTTGCAATGGCCCTGTGAATTGCTTTTTGTGATGATGAAACAGTCTCCCACCTATGATTGCTTTCTCTGAAATTTGACTGTTCAGAACGATTTATATTCAGCTTTGCAAGAGCTGGTCGCCTATGACCAGATTTCCTACCACCAGCATTCCCCAATCTCACTTTTGGATTAGCTTCTTGCCACCCTTCATCTGATGTTGCTTCTTCAACTTCACTTGCAGTTATCGGCCTGTATATAGCGTCATCTTTTTCTTCTAATTTGGATTGCAACACGTTCAACTCTTTTTCTTCAGTATTACTACCAGCCAAAGATACTGCATTTGCCAACCCATCATGGAGAGTGACATCCTCACCTATTTCATTTTGATAGCCTTGATGGGCTTTGGCATTAAACTGTTGTATCTGTCAAAAAAATGAATAAGGAAGATAATGCAATAAGTTATCTTCAAGTAGTAGATATATCAGATCAGATTTGGAGAGAATAGAATGTGCTAAATTCAGTGTCCAATGAAATTCTTGAGGAATGTGAAACAAAACCTCATGCACAGCAAAAGCAACAATTTAAAAGCTTCCAGTTTTAGAGAAAAAACCAACACCAAAAAAATGCCTTTCCCTTCTTTTTTTCCCACAGCCAAGCACATAGCAAGGTGAACCAAATGCAATTCTGCTGACTTCAGAGAATGAATTGTATAAAAGTTTGATTGACCATCTCAGTGCCAAAGCTAAACTTCACAACCCTATTATGAGTCTATGACTAGCAGATAACTTCACCATATTGATAAGGATATATCAGTTTCTGTAACAAAAATTAGCAACAAAACAACAGAATTTCTTCTTAAATTCAAGAATTGGACTACTAAAATGCAAAAAGGTCGACGGACTAGTTTTCTGTTTAATAAGCAGATAACTTCATCACATTGATAAGGATATATCAGTCTTCAGAAGAAAAAAAAAAGGGCAGCAACCCGCCGAACGCTGTGCTCAAATTCAAGAATCAAACGACTAAATGACAAAAAAGAAGTTGCTGGACTGGTTTTTGTGTTTAATAATTCTAATAAGCCAGCAATAGAGACTACCTTTGCACGCCGCTGTTTCCTCTGTGCATCACTTCCTCTGGAATCTTGATCAGGATTAATGTAATCCAAGAGATCTGACACGCTGCATTGAAAGGACCACACAGTTTGGTTCCCCAAGCTATAGTTACAGTTCTAAAAACAAGTATGTGGAGAATACCATATCAATACCTAAGGTGACCTTTGCTTGCAATGGACGCGTCTGGCTTTGGAGTGCCATTACGTGCCGCTTCTTGCTGCTCCAGGGCTTTTGATTCAAAATATTCAAGCCATGCAGCAGCATCCTGCATCAGAAATGCAGCATCTCAATCAGTAAGCTTTCTGTTGCCTGCAACAGATTGACAACAGAACATCCGAAGTTGCGAGTACTGCCTCACAGTAAACAGAAAGGCTATAACTATGAACTATGTTAAGCCCCTGCAAACTTAGGCAAGGATAATGGCACAGGGACTGGATTCAAAGTGATGGTAATGAAAGAAATTTGGTATTCTTATGGTTTTCTTAATACTAGGAAACTGATGATGGACACTGAATAACAAGTCAACAAATATTATGACCACATAATCTCTGGGTACCTGTGTACGAAGATCCTCTGGTCCAAGTTTTGCTTGAAGTATCTTAAGTGTAGTTTGTTCATGCTGAACACTGAGGGAATATGCTTCCATCAATGAAAGAGCTATGGCTATTGCATGGTAGCTTGCAGCTGTCTGTCAAACAAAAAATGAACAGGTGAGCAAAACTGTCAGCCATTGTTCATTCTTCTCATTTTAAAATTGAGACTAGCTTGTGAATAATATTTCCAAATTTTTAGGAAGAGAGTAAGTAACCTGTATGTGATCCACTCCTAATAATCTCTGGTTGCACTTTAAAGCTTCATGCAGAAATCTAAGAGCAACATGAACATTGCCCATGCCTTCTTCCATCATAGCCACATTGATATATGTTGCAGCTGTATTAGGATGAGACAGTCCACAAGTAAAATGGAGGAGGAACAAAGCGCGGTTCACATATCTGCCAATAACAAATAGGATGAATTTAGGGAACCGATAAATTGAAAAAACTAAAAACCCAAAAGTTTACTGGAACTTAGCTGGAAAATCAAAAAACACGTAGGTGAAATGGGTAGATATATTTAAAAAGTTGCATTTTCCAGACATTCAGTTCAAATGGAAATAAGAATGACATCTTAAATGAGAAGAGATTAGATAGATAAGTTTCTTTTGTATAACTGTTTTCCTCACATCATTATCTATAGGCTAGTTCATTTAGAGATAAAACAAGCAAAGAAATAAGCCCAGCAATGATCGGTTTTTACTTACTTCAAGGCCAACTCTATGTGTTGAAGACGATAGTAAAATACAGAAAGATCTCCATAGCTTTTCATCGTATCAGGATGGTCAAGCCCAAGTTCCCTTTCATTGATATCCAAAGCCTTTTGCTGATATATAGTTGCCTATCAGGGAAATAAAAATTAAGTTAAATCTAGAGGCAGTTATTTCCTCAAGTAGTGAATTCTAATGCTAGAAGACCAAGAATGTGGAACACACCTGTAATTATAATTAATGATCACGATAAATTTCACATAGCTGAGACATTTAACATTTGTTCTAAATTGCATTGCAGCTTGAACATGAAAGTAATGAACCTATTCCTAAGTATCTGACATATCCCAGTAACTTTTTTATCTCTACTTTTGATTCTTGAATAGCCAATTCAATTATTATATGAACCTACGACCTTCAAAACAATTAAGAACCCCATATTATTCTTTGTTTTAACTGATTCTTATAATAATAAAGTTCCTTGCTGAAGAGAAATGATATTGACACAAATCAGTTCCTAAAATAAAGATGGAGCATAGGAGATAAGCTTTTGTTACCTGATTAAAATCTCCAGTGTGGTAAAGAACAACGGCTAGAAGACTGTAAGCACTTGCAGTTGTTCGATGATAGGGGCCACATACAGCTATCATCTTTGCTAGTGCCTTCAATGCAAGGAGACCATAGTATGAGACCAATATATGTCTAATTAAATAAAGGAATGAATGTAGCATTTTTGCATTCATTGAATAAATTAACACCTTTGTTCCATAATTAACAGCATCCTCTAGTTTTCCCTTATCAAGAGCAATCTTTGATGACTCCAATAAAGTTCGTCCATCTACTGAAGAGCATCCTACGTGCTGTAAAGAATAGTAAAAATATTTAATCCAAACTGGACTTGCTAATAGCTCATTGACAAAGATATTGTCTGCTTAGCAGAAGACAAACTCCAACCTTGCACACAGGAATGACGCTGATAATATCAAATTTCCTGAAGGGGTTTGGGCATTCCAAATCATAATCTCTTGGAACCAACTCCAGTCCAACCTAGTAAAGAACTATTAGTCAATAAAAAAAGGTTTCAGAAATATATAGCAGCCAAAAAAAGTTTGAAAACAAAAATACCTTATGACAAAGCCCCCGAAGAATTGAAATTTTTCTCAAGTGCAGAAACTCGTCTCTTAATTCCCAACCAAATCTTCTGGAAAGAAACGCTTGTAACCAATGCAATCTCAGAACATGATCATCCTTCATATTTTGGTCATCATCCTCCATGCCATAGGATCCAAGTAGGAAATTTAAAGATGAAGCTATGGCTGCAGATAGTTCTTCTACATTGCCCACGGATGCAATAACTGCTTTAACCAAGTGCTTGAAAGCTCTAGTAACCATTTCATGAATGCAAAGTGATTGTATATGAGGAAGCTTATCTGCCAGTTCAACCTGCTTACGGCAAGATAAGAATTATAAAATTGGAACATATACCTATAATATAAGAACATCTAAATGTTTCCAAATGACATTCACGTAATCCTCTTCAATATGACAAATAGCTATATAAGAATTGCAAGAGTTGAAAACATCAACAGTTACTACTAGCCATGAACTGCGTGAAAATTACTCATAAGTTGCATAATATATAAATAGTGAGACATAAAGGCAAGCACACACGCACACACACAGATAAAGTGAGAGAACAATTACCACCCTGCCTAAAGAGCGCATCTGTAGTCCCCTCAAATGCATGAAGTCAGTTAGTGTGCGGCCATCAACAGGGGAAAGTTCAAGTGACCCAAAGTCTGTTACCTAGTGAAGCATGAGATCTAGATCAAAAGCTACAACAAAACCATGTATATGATTACAATTCATTGCCTAAAAATAATTAATACCAGCTTTGGCAACGCAATTTCATCATAGTATCTGCATGCCATTTGGATAAGCTCATCCACTGACTGCAAAGTTAGTCCAAATGATCAGAGAAAGTATTGTTCCTACTTGAAAAACTATAATAATAGACACGAGTAAAGAATGCATGAGGATAAAAAAAATATTTTATAAAAACCTTTAAATGAAGACCAGTTCCAGTTTCTTTCAGACGCAAGAAGGCTTCTTCAGAAATCAATTCCTTCAATTCTTTCTCACTGTTAGACTCCCCATTGCAATGCTGTCCTTCATCACTTCTCAAGTTTAGTCTGCACAGGGCAGAGCTATTTTCTTCCTTCTTAAGGGTGCCAATGGCACTAGGTTTTTTGTCCCTCTTCTTCAAAAACTTGAATTCCTTTCCAAGACCTTTCACAGCGTGTTCAGTCTCTGTATGCTTCTCAGAGGGTTTAGAATCTGTCTCAGTTAGAGTTTCCTGCTTTAGTAAATGTTGCAACCAACAAGAACCCAACTCCCATCTAATGGACCTTTCTGAAGACACCGGTGTCTCCTCCAACTTGGTCAAACTCTCTTTAATTACTTGTCTCACAAGACATCTGGACCCTTCTGAATCGTCAAAGATACTGTGAGGTGACTGACCTTCAGGTGATTCAGCGAAGCATGAATTATGAAGCAAGATCCTTAAGCTGCAAAAGGTTTTGCACCTTATAAGTTTGCAGTAAACTATTAAAGTACACGCATTCAACAAGAGAACATTGCCATGACAAGTACATCTTGTAGTATGAATAATCATCAAAAAGTTTATGATGTATACTATTTAGTGGAATCACAGCAACCATAATTGCAAGCCTTATATTTAGTTTTAACCTTTTCCTATTCATGGCTAGATATTCGGTTTATCTCAAATTTTCACTGGTCCAGTCATCAAATTAGAACTCTAATGCAACACATTGAAAATAAAACCCCTTACAGGTCAGATTACACATAATGTCCACATTCTCATAAAAAGGATCCTGGATACTGGGAAACCCATATGACTTCCTCTTTCAATAAGGATCCCACAACCAAGACCTTAAAACATATTTTCTCACAGAATGTACAGTAACAACCTCAGCATCATCACCTTGGATATGGTGAGTACAAACGATGCTCATACCTGACATAGAATGCAAGTAAATTTCCTACATCCTATAGTTAATTTACAATTTTCTTTTAGTCATTGGTATAGGATCTATCACGAATCCGCTGTCCTTATATACCAGCTGAACCAAGGGCATCATTGATTTTAAATTCCTGTCCTCATTATTTCCTGTAAATGTCCGATTTATGGTATGACAGGTCGTTCAATCTTTCTGATAGAGAGAGAATTAGATTATAGTTCAGACCTGTTGATATTAAGAGCATTAGACCCTCCATCTGGTTGATCACTTATTTCGATATCTTCGGGCTTTCTCTTCACTTCACCAACAACCCTCACTGTTGCAGTGTATCCACAATGCCTCACAATGACAACACCCAGTGAAGATGTATCCTGTGAAAGATTTCCAATATTGTTTCAGCAGTCTTTGCATATAAAAGTTTTCAAATATCATAAATTCAATTGAAAATATAAACTTAGCATTCTACCATTCTGAAAGATTTTGAAATTTCACCCCAATTGAGATGATGTGTCCATGTGCAATAAAGACTAATGATGGGCTGCACCACAATGGGCTCATCGAATTTCAATTTGAAGGCACTATGAAGAGGAGAAGGACCAAAGAGGATGTGGATTTTGACAGTAAAAAAGATTTTTTATTTCATAAAGAAAAGAATCCTAAAAATTAGTACGGTAACATGAGATTGGTAATGCTAATACTGAATAGACATATCTATGCAAGACATTTCTGTCCCTTCCTTATATTTTCTTCTGAAGAAGGAACTAGACTTCATTTAGATATGTCTATTTTCTTAGATTATAAAATTGTGTTATGCTCCCTTCTACTTATGAACTTAAGTAAGTTTCAAACTTTCAGCTCCTGAAAAACACGCACATACACATGATACATGTGGACATGCTCACATGTATAATTTTACGTGTTTAGTATGCAGAGATATAGAGAATGACCAACTGAGAAGAATAGGAAAGGCTGTGGAGGAACTCAGGAAAGAAGGAGATATGCTTTAGATGGATTAGGTGACATAAAGCATCCATAGGAGAGAGATAAGATCAACAGTGGGAGGTGAGCACCTCTATAATGAAAACAGTATAGTGTAATAAGTGTATTGGCAAAGGTATGGACCTTCCCCTTATTCACCTATCCAGTTTTAAATGATTTGTCCTACCATGGGGCACCTTCATGTTTGCAATTACATGTGCACAAGCAACTGAGTGTTTATCAGGCTAATGGAGAAAAGAAACAATATACTTACATGAACAATTACACTTTCATCTGCAGTTACCCCTTTAAGTAAATTCCTTTGAGCAGCTTCCTTCATCGAGACACCAGATAATTGATTGCCATCAACTTTTTCCCTAGGCTTCAAGCTTGCATCTGCCGCATCACGTTTTACAACAATGGACAAGTCACCTATACGATCTTCATACACTACTGAATGACAACTTATGTTGTCCTTTGCACATGATTTAGAATCAGTGAGGTGGTGTATGGCTCCAACAGCTTTGAGAATTGCAACATCAACAAACTGGCTGTGAAGCAAAAAGGCCTTTCTGTCTCGTGTCAGTCTCTCCTCCTCAGTCTTGCATGGTAGACTAGCCAATATTGCAAAATCAGTGGCCCATGGTCGAAGATCATACTCCCCGTTTCTTCCTTGCCCTCCACCATTGCCACCCCAACTCTCATCTTCCACGGGTAGGGACAGGAAATTTGAAGGAGACTCCGCAACAGGCACAGGAACAAGCCATGTATTTGCACGAAATCCATAGGGAAGATTACCAAACTGGAAGGGAAGAGTATGTGAGACCTCGAACATTTTTCCAGCTATGGTTATCAATATCATGAGTTTAAAAATGTTACCTTATTATGTTCTACAAAAGCTTTCATAAGGGAATCATATGCCTGCAATATCAAAATACCACATCTACTAATTACCAAACGGAATAACAAGGCAATTGATTTCAGTTATATCTAAAGTAGTAAAAAAGGATAAAGTCCTTTAGAAGTAGGATATTTAAATAAGCAATATAAAGCACCCACATTTGCAAAAGCTCGGCTAAGATTTTGCAACAGATCCACCAAGGAGTGGCTTTGAGAAAAGTGCTTTCCTACAGTGTAGAAACCCTTTGGTGAAGCAACCACGCGAACTAGCTTCCCATTACAGATTTTAACCTTCAGGCATTTATTCAAATATTAGTCAGTTGATAAAGGAAGAAAAAGTCGATAAAGGTTTTAACTTTTAAAGCTGGTATTTCCTATTTGTACATCACCATTTCCTTCATCCGTTCGTCCGTGAACAAAATCTGTCATTTTGTTTATATAATCTCTTATAAACAATGTAATGTGGATGTGAACTGCCAGACGTGGAAAACCAAGACTAACTGAAATGTTGTTTCCATTAGATAAATCATAAATCAAAATCACGTGATGTCTTTAAAATTACAGGTTCAATAAAGTCAATTGGCAAAGGAAGAAAGAACCCATATAGGTTTTAAAGTTGGTATTTTTTCTTTGTACTTCACCATTTATTTCATCCCATAAGCAAAAAACCTATACCGTGCTGCTTATAATATCTCTAATAACAATGTAATGTGGAGGTGAAAGCCAATACTAGCTAAAGATGTTGAGTCCATTAAATAAATCAAAATCACAACAACAAAAAAAGAGTCTTTAAATTCTTTATGTTAAAAGAAGCAATGTACCTGAATCTCAAAATAGTCGCCTTGGCGCCTCTGCTCGCCATCCTTATTACTACACCTCCTCAAATCTGAGAAAAAAATAAAATAATAATAATAATAATAATAATTCAATTGACTTTCTAGTCAATTATTATGCCTCTTTCGATCTAAAAATTTTAATTCTCAAAATCAGTCAATTAAAAATTATAATTCTCAAATCCAACACCCTCATTTTCTTTATGGTGCCTATAGTTTCTCTTAAACCGAAGGAAAAAGCAAGTCCGACATAGGAGACTAAGAAAAAAAGAAGAAAGTGGAAAATGAAAGCGCTTACTTAGGATGGGAGGAGAAAGGCGAGAAAAGGAGAAGAACTCATAGAAATCCGACAGCTTTGGAATGGGGTGAATCGAAGCCATGTTCATACTCTCCGATAGGGCCGACGAAACCGCCGTACTTGACGGTGTTGTGGTTGTTGATAATAACGTGTGAGGCCCAACGCCGTCGGACTGGGCAGGTGTCTTATTTTGCGGCCTCGCATTGTTGTTGGCTTTCTTGGATTTGGATTCTGACGTCGGCGTCGACGGCGACGGCCTCTTGGCTTTGGCGAACCTGGTAGTGCAATCCACGATGTCCAGAAATCGCCGCACATGAGCTTCGGCTTGCGCTTCCTCCGTGTAGTCCTCTGTTCAACGTCAGTGGCATAAATGTAAATAAACAATAAAATTTGTCCAATATGGAAACGATATTATTTAAAAAAACAAATTTACATGAAAAAATGCAGAATGGTTGGGTTATTGAAATTTCGGTTAGGGGTTGATTTGGGATTAAATTTCGGAAAATTTGTATTTTTAGTTTTTTTAAATTTTAAAAAATTATATTTTAAAAATTCTGTCAATTAAATTAAAAAAGTTTATAATATATTTTTATAATATTAAACAGTAATCTTAAATAAATATTTAAATTACAACTCACATAAAAAAAAAATATAATCATCTTTGAGGTAATGTTTACAAAACAATATGAATCATTAGATATTATCGAAAAAATGATGTGGTAATGAATCAATAAAAATGTTCGGATATAATTTTTATATTAAATTCAAAATATCTATTGTATATAATTAATTTTGAAATTTCAAAATGATACAGCTTTTCTGGCAAATCTCCAAAAGTAGAAAACTTTTTTAATTTTATTTATAAACATAATTTTTTTTTAATTGTATGAGATTACGTGGCAGACATATTTTAAGAGACTAGTGAAAAATTAAGAGCACGAGTAGCACATGAAAATATATAAATATTAGAGGGTATTTAATACAAGCAAAAAGCCACCGAAAATAGCGACAACTTAAAAACCCACAAACGTATTTTTTTTTATTACTAATTAATTTTTTAAAATAATAATTAATGATAGTTGTAAAATTAGTTTCTTTGAATAAAAAAATGGAAAAAGCTTCATAGATTTTGGCAGAAATTTTGTCCCCACTCTTTGCATGAGACATGCCTAAGGTCACGTGCAAGGCATATATCCCTAGAGTCGGAGGCGGCGGTCAGAACTCCATCCTCCGCCACACTTGACTCCTTGAATAATATATCGAGACTTTTAAATATTAATATGCACAAACTGATTTTTTTCTTACATTAAAAAATTGATAATTTTTCAGTTGTCATTCTTTATTTTTTTATTTTTTAAATTTATATGGTGAAATGGAACGGACTTCACTATGCACTATGTATTAGCTACCTATAGAGCAGCAAAAATATATTAGTTTTATTCTTTTTAGTTTATTAGCATGTTTGGTATTGGACTCCTATTAATATTAGTATATAACATAGAGAAAATTTAAATTTAAAATCTCCTTTAATTCTCAGGATTCATAAGTAAAAATACTAATTAAATGACTCATTCTTTTTATTATTCTTGAAGAAAATGCCAATGCACCAACTTCCCTTTTAAAAGTTAAAATATAAAATATTTTCCCAAAATCTAATGTGGAAAGGAAAATTCCCATTTTTAAACAAAACTTAATTTGTTTCCACAAAGTCAGTAGTAAGAAATAATTGGTATGAAAATCTTACTATATAGTGACACAATATATATATTATAAATGAATTTGAATTAGGAAATGAGATTCACAAGGGTAAAGTTTTTGTTGAATTTTTGGTATAGAGGCTTCACCTACCTTCAACCATTGTGAGCAAACAGGGCTTTAAGCTAATAATTTCTACTCTGTCATTCAATCTCTGCCCTTTAACCTGATATAATAATTATAATAAAATATTAAGTTAATTAATGTCAGAAAGAGCAAATATTATTATAATATCTAAAGGGTATACACAGTATATTTAAAACAACAACAGAAACAGAAAAATAAATCTTAATTGAAAATAAAATGAAAATAAAAATGCTTACTTCATGAGATAAAGAATAATTGGTAAGATGACAGGTTTCTACATTCACAGCCAGTAGCTTCTTCGCATCGAGAATCCTGTCAGTGGATATGCCCTTCAAAATCAAACAATTATTCAAACAGTCAGCCAACTAATCTTCCATTGTTTAACCCAATATTGCATTACTGGATTAATTTAATTATTTTCAACCCAGATATGTATACCTTCAGAACAACTTGAGAGTCATATGGAGTGATGACTGTGATATCAACAAGACTAGGCACTATTGCTGCAAAACACAGACACAACAATAATAGAACAAAAATAATTACAGATTGAAATTTTTGAACAAAAAATTTACCAGAATATGCTATTTTCTTTAATTGAAAACATTTAAAGAATAACAGAGATTACCCTTATCCTCTTTCTTTTTCTTCTCTGCCTTGCCTTTATTAGACTTGCCTCTGCTAGACCTTGGGGCCATTTCTTTCTTTTTCTTACAGTAAAAAGATCAGAAATAGAAAAATGCAATATCTAGCAAAATAAATGATCTAAACCTATTGATTTCACAAACCCATTATATATCTATATAACTTAAAGAGATTAAGCAAAAGGGTTAGTGAAAAGGAGAAAGAAAGGAGGAGCAAAAGAGAAGCAAAAGATTAGAGTGAGAGAGTGCAAGAAAGAAAGAGAGGAAATCTTGGTGAGACAAAGTTTGAGAGGAAAAGAAAAGATAGGATAAGGGTTTTGGTTGGGTTTACCTTCTTTTGTAGATTTGTAAGCAATCCTGGCCTCTCCTTCTTGCTAAAAGCTTGATTGCCCCTGCCCCCTCTTTCTCTCTCTCAAATGATAGCGAAGCTGGTTGGGTGCCTTATATTATAAATTTACAAAAACACCAAGAGAAACCCATTCACAATCTTAGGACAAAAACAAAGTTGGTGGGGCCAAAGAAATGTGACCGTTGAGGGAGTGACACGTGGCAAAATATAGTGGGTTGCAAATGGAGGGTGCAGTAGAGCCGAGCAAATTTGTTTTATCGAATGTTGCGTTCTTCGGTTTTGGCTACGAGTTTGTTAGGGTTTTTGTAAGAAGGTGATTAATATTGGGAGGAATGCTAATTTGGCAGCATGAGGGGGCGGAGGATCTCTTCCACGGAATCTGCCGGAATAATTACATTTGTCACATCTTTTATGGTCATTAGTGGTTGTATTCACTATTTAGTCATTTACAATGCACTTGCTATATATTATGGGGCCTAAATTCATAAATGGTAATAAATCTTATAATTTAGTATAAAATTTTTTAATTGTAGATGATATTGGAGAATTCTGCTAATATATTAGTGTCACAGAATACCACGATTTGTGGAGTTGGATCCTACGATTATAATTCATTTATATCAAGTAGTCGCCACAAAGATCATAACGGCATTATTGGATTCCACGATTTCCTAACTCAGCTACAATCATGTTACAAGACTAGCATCATAGGATACCGCAATTCGCAGAATCAGATCTCGCGATTATAATCTTTCTATACCAAATGAAGTCGCCACAAAGACCGTAATGGCATCTATAGATCCCATGACTCCCTGACCCAGAAACAATTTTGCTACTAGACCAGAGTCATAGAATACCGCGATACGCTGAGTCGGATCTCACGATTATGATCCATTTATAGTAGATGGAATCTCCATATAGACTATAATGGTATCTTTGGATCCCGCGATCTTCTAATTCAAATACAATTCGAATGAAAATCAATAAGATCAAACAAGGTCTTAGAATCTCCCGATCCACTGGTCTTGTGACCCCACAAGACAACAATGCTGATTCATATGACTCCTGATCTAGAGATCCTTAATAGAAACAAAAATATTGCATGGTCACAGTACATTGGGCAGGGTGTTGACATGATAGGAAAAAAACATTAAATGAACATGCAGCTCAAGCACGACACCGCACGGCACTTGATAACTAACATGGCTAGCAAGCCTAATCATAACCTGACAAAATCGGATTGAGCCATAATGTGTCAGAAGAGAATTAGACGTTTGACGAATGAAATGGTTATAAAAACCTCAGAAAACACTCCCAAAAGACATGTTAACTTTGGATCTCTCTAGTTATCTTTCTTTTTTCTTTTCTTCCTCTTACTGACTTAAGTACAGGAGGGGCTTTACTGGAATCCAATTCCGGTATAGTCTTTTTGTTTCAGTCGCGCAGGTCCAACAGTTACGAGAGACGAAAATTATCAATTGTTATAAATTAGTACTAGATTTTTTATAAATATTACAATTTGATATCGATTTTCAAGTTTTGGTACAAGAAAGATGATATAACATATCACGTTACTTTATTATCTACGTCATATTTATTTTCTCATAAAAATACATTCAAAATGGCGAAATTTCCAAAAATTAAAAAAATTAACATTCCAATAATGTTGTTTATTTTTCTTCAATCTCTGGAAACATCGTCGTTTTTTATATATTTTTAAGAGGGAATAAACTTGATATGGATAATAAAGTGATGTGGTATGTCATATCATCTTTCTTGTACCAAAAATTGAAGATTAGTACCAAATTGTAATATTTATAAAATATTTGATACCAATTTATAACAATTAAAAAATTTTGTACCAAATTGTAACAAAGTGATAAGATTTAATACCAATTATGCAATTAATCCATATTATAGGATTTGAATTGAAGCTGTAATTTTTTTTTTCTAAAAAATAAAATCCATTATGCTATAATCTTTAGTATGAATTAAAGTAAATGGTTCGAAAGGTATAAATGTGTGACTTTATTAGTATATTTATTTGCGATAAATTGGAAAATATTTTGAATTTAAATTTATTCGCCATTATACATTAATATTTATTAGAGTTTTAACACTCTTTTATAGTAAGTGTAAAAAAATTATTACTTTTATTGTTTTGTAACCCACCTACTAATAAACTAAAAAAAGTAAATAGATGATTTTAAAATTGAGTCTCTCTCTAACAGTATATTTTCCTTATTATCTCTAATATTAAAAAAAAAAATGTTCATGACTTTGTATATATATAGCAAATGTATATGACGATGAAAATACAATAGGATTAATTAATATTATTCAATCACAATAAATCTAATTAATTAATATATTCGAGCATAACTTATTTTGCAAATAAAAATTGAATGAAACAGATAAAGAAAAAAAAAATCATGATCCCATCATATGAGGAAAATTGGACCTAGATATAATTTATTTTTGGGCGAAGGTGCTCGGTTGGAAAGGAAAATCTTCTTTTTTCAGAAGCAAAAAGTGGAAAAACCCTCATTTTGCAATCTTGATTAAAGGTTGGCGGCCTAAGATCAATATAAAATAATTTATTTTGAGATATGAGTAAAACTAAAACGCAGAACTAACAATTGTGGACTTCAATTCAACAAATAGATATGAATTAATGATTAAGGAATTAGCCTCAAATTTTGAATTTGGTTTCTTTTTTTTCTTTTGTTCCTTCTGCAAAATCAACTAAGTAACAAGCAAGAAAAAGAAAAATCATATATTATATAGATATGGAGAGAAAAAATGGGGGAAAAACAGATTTGCTTGAAAATTTTTGCAGTGAAAGCAGAGTTTAAGGTTTTTAGGATTAAAGGAAAAACAATTATGTCAATTTCTATGACATGCGATGCTTGCTTGAAATTTTCGGCATTCATGTTTTCCTTGCAGCTACAACAACCCACTCTAAAATAGAATTTGATTAATAAAATAAAATTTGTTTTTTTATATTTTATTTTACTATTGAAACTTGCAAATATTTTATATATATAATTAATTTTTTATGAGAAAATTAAAAGTAGTGAATGCAATTAATTCATCTGCTCTGCACAACATAATTAAAATTAATAATTAGAAGTGAAAATAAATTATTTGGCATCTAATAAGGTATTGAGATTTAATTAAAAAAAATAATTTATGCATATTAATTTAATTAATTCAGACAATCAGTGTATTCTCTGATGACGTAAGTGAAGAGTAGAGTTCTGAATTGAATTTTAATGGCTTTTTTTGTCTCATTGATGGCCCTTTACTTAAGTCAAATAATAGCAATTCATAATTGCATCTATTCATTTCGAAAGTCACAACTCACAAGTAACAACTTCACAGACTTTTTACTCCAATAATAATTTTATTATAATCTTCAAAAACAAATAAATAATATAGTTTTATTGGAATAGGTGAAGAACAAATATTTCTTTTTGCAGTATTGATCAAAATTTTCTTACTCTCTTGCAAAAATGGAAAATTAAATATTAGTATTATAATTAGAGATAGTATTTGAATTAGTTTTGTAAATAGTGTTTATGTCATATATATAATCAGCGTACGTATACGTACATATTGACTTTTTTTATAAAAATTTTTTGCTAACAATATAAAATGAATTTGGCATTATTTTTTATCTATATATTTCTTTATAGCGAGACACATCGTCTAAAAATGGCCCAGCCATATTCTTTTTTTTTTTTTTTTTTTTCTTTTAGCATTGAGTTTCTCGTGAGCTAATCATAATTTTACAAATATTTAGTAGCCAATAGACACCATCCATATTCCAATATTAAAAAAATGCTTCCTTTCTCTTCATGCCATACCCATGTTCCTTCAACTGTGGCAGATATTATTTCTGGCTAGTTCTAACTTTTTTTATAAATTTAAATAATATTGAAAAATTTGTAATTATAAACCATTTTAAGAGGGTAATTCGGGTAGATTATATAATTCGGTTTTGAGAGAAATATTCAGATATATATTTTTTGATATGAAAACTAAGAATTAATTTATTCATATGCTCAATGCGTGAATAGAAATTGAAATTCAAAATAAGTTACTTGCTAAAGAGATATAAAGATAAAAAGTGAAAATAATAGTGGCCTCACATCACTGAAATGTAAAGTTAGACTTGTATATATACAGTAAAAATGCATTCTTACATAAATAATTAAAAATTGTACCTATTAGAAACATGTACTTGTGAGAAAAACGTGGATAAAAGTTATCACATGCACCATGTTTCGTGTGGAGAGCATGGCAATCAATTTGACTACACATGCACATGCCTTTACTATGATTTTAATTAAAATTTAATTACATCCGGTGCATTACATAAATTTTTTTAATTAATAGCCTATCCATTATATATGGAGATGTCACACCCGGAATATAGTCTAGTTTCCATCTTTTTATTTAATTTTTGATATTTTCTAGGTTTTTTTTAAATTGGTTTAATGGAGTTTTCATTTGATTTAAACCCTAAATGCTCTAAAATTTAATGTTAATTTTGCAACTATAATCTTAATAGATAAAATAATTAATAAACTATATATTGTACGAATTTAATTTATTGCAATTTGCGATTACTACAAACTTCCAAAGGTGGGCTACTATTACTTATGATTAAATATCTAGTGCCAATTGATAATTTCAATGATTAAGACAATACTTATAAATTAGCATACAGCTTTATAACTTTTCGAATAACCACACATTGTTTTTTCCGTAAATGTGTAACCATACTTTCAACCATTATAAAAAAGAAAAGATTTTAATAGAAAGTTAATGAAATGATTATATTTAGGATAAATTACTAGAATGTCCTTTGGTTGAATATACTTGATAGCCTTTTTATTTTTTGAAATATATTATAAAGTCTATTATTTTGGTTTAATATACCAAAAAGACCATATGATTAACAAAAAAAAAACCAAATATACCCCTACTTATATTTTAATAAATTTGACACTTATGTAGCTTAAAAAATACATTGAAACAAAATAAAAAATTTGATATTTTGGTATGAAGTTGATGACAATAAATATTTTTTTAGTATTTTTTGATATTTTTTAAAACAAAAAGAGAATGTCAAATTTAATATTTTATTTTTTTCAACATAAAAAATAAATAGAATAATTAAATAGTGTATTAAACCAAACTTTATAATATATTTTTAAAAATGAATAAACTAACTAGTATATTCAACTAAACTTAAAAAATGTTCTAATAATTTACCCTTAATTTTATAATTCACTTAAATCATTTATAGCCTAGTTGATGGAAACTTTTAAAAATATTTTCAAATAATTTAAATTCGAATGTCATTGTGTTCTAAACGTATGCCCGATAATATATATATATATAGTCCATAGAAAGCTGATGTGCTTTAGCCTTTAGGCAAATCACGAAGATAGAAAAACTCTTGTGCACGGTAGTTACAAAACGGTGAGTTTTAAGTAACTGTTAAGTATTTATCTTAATGTGTCATGGGTTTATAAAAAAGGAGAAAAAAAAATTAATTTTTCAGTATTTTTCCTCATGATAAATACTCATCCATTAATAAAACGATAAATACACGATTTAATCCACTCATTTGGATAAAGTTTTTCCTATATTTTTCTTAATTTTATTAAAAAAAATACAAATGTTCTGATTAAAAATTATAAATAAAAAAATGATGATGCTACTTTATATAAACATAATTATTTATTAATTAATTTTTGCATTGATGATATAAAATTTCAAATAGATAAGTTAAAGAGTGATACTAGCTAAGCTTACCTGAAAAACTCCCTGGCACCAACTGCCTTTCAAAAGACTTTTTTTTTTTTTTTTTCTGTTGACATAAAAGAAAAGGAGATTAACTAACTTTTCAGATAGAGAAAAATTAGCAATCGCATCTGCCTTTATAATAGCAACCATTTCTTTAAGGTTTTATTTGTCTCATAAAAATAATACTACTATTGGAGCTCATTTTTCAGCAGTTTACTTAGGCCTATTTGTGTATTTTTAATTTTTTGAATTTTAAACACTGTTTTTAAGTAGAAAGAAGTAAATATATATTTTTTATAAAAAAAAATTGGAAAAATTAATTTATAAAAAAATTTAAAAAATCAGTCAATTAGATAAAAAAATTTAAAATCTACTTTTAAAACACTTAATAGCAATTTCAAACACTCGTTTAGAATTAATTGTTGAGGTCAAGGCTATATTGACTCATTTATTTAATATTAACTTTTTTAACCGCTAAAATGTCAATTTTTTTTAATTTAATTGATTAATTTTTAAAATTTTTTATAAGTTGTTACTTTATATTAAAAATAATTATTTATCTATTTTTTAAAATATAGTTTTTTTTTTCTAAAAGTGCTATTTTTCACTGCAATTTCAAACGGTCTTGATTATTCGTAAAAATTCCAATTGAGTTTAGACTTTTTTTTTTCAAAAAAAAAAAAAAAAAAGAAGCAATGCAGCCCATCTATATGTCAGAATGGAAATAGAAGTTTGGAGACACGTGGAGATAATCACATTAAACACCGACTCGAAGAGCAAAGGCTCCATTCAGATTGGTAGACATGAAGAGCAGTATTGGACCTAAAGGGGCTAAGAGTCCATTACAATAATATTTTGTTGAGAATTTTGCACAAAAGCTCTAAATTAGTTATTAAATTATATTTTATAGCATGAATTATTTTTTTAATTTGATTCAATATAAATAAGTTTTCGAATATTAAATTCAGTATAAATTAGCTTCTGATCTTGACTCAATACAAGTAATGTTAGATTTCTAAATATTTAAGAATTGTTGTGTGTGAGTTTTAGTTTTGCATATAGTTGAAATGATAAAGATTTAGTATTCTTCTTCTTTATTTCTCATTATTATTTTTTAAAATATGAGTAATTCAACCAAAGTATTATCAAAAAATTTTTAAAAAATTATCAGGATATTTGTAAGGTATTTCTAAAAAATTCTCAAGAAATTTTTAAGATATACTTAAAATATTTTTAAAAAAATTTTAAAATATTTTCTAGATATATTCAAAATATTTTTAAGATATATCGAATTAAAGTATATTCTATATTATTACAGATATCAAACCAAAATATATTCAAGTTATATCATATATATGCTGAACTTACAATTTTTTGTTATATGTTGGAGTGATTTTTTGAATGCAAATTTTTTTTAATATTTTTTAGGTATTTTTATAATTTTAAATAGAGATATTGATGTAATATTTTATAATTTTTTTTTATATTTTTACAAATTTCCAAATGAAAAATCAAGCTAACGTGGCAAGACCACGGTGAATCCCACCAAACGCCAACAAGTTCATGATGGGTTAAAAATATTATTAATACCAATAAATGATACCAATATTTTACAATTAAGTAAAAAAATTTAGTATAAATAATATTTTTTTTAAAAATACTATTTATTTAATGTAATTTGGCATAATATACTTTTATCTCCTTAGGTATAAAAAATATACTATTTGCCATTTGTAGATAGGCCGTAAATGAATAAAATTGTTCATGAGCTGTTTGGGTTTATATTCAAAAAAGCCCGTTCAAAATCATTTGTTTATCTTAATGAGCCGAGTTTGAGTTTAAATATGAACTCGAAAACATTATCGAACTCGAGCTTAATGTTGTTTGGTTCGTTAGCTCGTAAATGTGTTCATTTAAGAGTTCGCCAACGTATTCATATGCTAGTTTTGTTAACATGTTTGTTTAAAAACTCGTGAACATATTCATTTAGAAGCTTTAGAATATATTCGTTTAAGGCTCGTTTATGTTATATTTTATGATCGAACTCGAGTTTTTATTATTATTAGTTAAATAGCCGAATTTGAGCTAAACTTGTTAAGCGTAATAAACGAGCTATTTACAATTAAGTTCGAGCCACTCACGATCTTACTAATTTTATAACAAACCGAGCTCGAGCTTAAATATTAAAGCTCGATTTGAGTTTGAGCCAAGTTCGAGCCTATGATAATTTTAAACAAACAAAGTCTAAGCTCCTCAATATTTAGTTCGATTACAGTCCTATTTGAATTTGACATAATACACTTGTACCTCTAAAGTTTAAAAATTATATTATTTATTCTATAAAGTTTAGGCATATTGTATTAGTATTTCTGTAAATTTAATTTATTGACTAATACTCCTAAACAACAAAGAATATATTTTTTTAAACATTATAATATATTATCATAAATATTACTGTAACGTGTAAATACTAATTTTCTCATATTTTTAACTCAGTTCCTGATCCTGAGTAACCACAGTCCGCGCAAGAGGCACATACTCTCTAAAAGCCCGCGCCAAAACACGCTAGTCATTGCTCATAGTGACAGCAAGCAACTGAAGCAATTAACGATGCCGGAGCTACCCGAGGTGGAGGCGGCGAGAAGGGCCATTGAGGATCATTGTTCAGGCAAGAAGATTAAGAAGGCCATCATAGCCAATGACTCCAAGGTTATCGAAGGGGTTTCTCCCTCTGATTTCGAGAACGCTCTTGTTGGAAAAACCCTAATTTCTGCTCATCGTAAGGGCAAGAACCTCTGGCTCCACCTTGATTCCCCTCCATTTCCTTCCTTCCAGTTTGGTATGCTTTCAGAACACTAAAAAATTTAGGTTGTTTTACTGAGTCTTTATATGTGCTTTCTTTTTACTTGTATGTGACAGAACCATGAAAAACTAAAGGGTTTAATTGTCAGACTACTGAAAGGAAAGCTGATAGGGTTTTAAGGTTGAGTTTGGTTGTTTAATAAGTTTGGAATGGGTATAATTGATAACTGTTTTGGAAATGAGCAATTTTTTTTTTTATCTGCATTCAAAACTAAGTTTATCTTTCTTTGTTGCATGCATAAACAAATCAAAGTTCAGAGCTGCTTAATATTTTTCTGCGGCTTCTGGAGCAGCTTACACTTGTGGTACGTGAGGAAGGCATTTTGTTAGCCCAGTTGATTATAAATTACTTTTGTTTTTTCAGGGATGGCTGGTGCTATATATATTAAGGGAGTCGCTGTTATCAAATATAAGAGGTAAGGCATCTTCTGAAATGTCCACATCCTACACATCTCAGGACTGCATACAGATTATAAGCAAATCCAGTTAATGTAGTTTACGCTATGGGTTTATACTTATGGAAGGCTTCAAACTGCGGAAAATTGATGGCATACTAGTCATTATTCATTACACTCGGTGTCAATTTTTTTTCCCCTCTTGCTTTATGTCATGTCCAGGTTTGCTTCTGTGGGAAAGTATTGTCAGAAAAGAAATATTCAAATTGTTCAGGAATCCTTAAGAACTCTTTGGAGAAGAAGAAAAAAGAAAAACGAAAAATAAGCCACACTATTTATTTATTTCTTTTCGTTTTTTTTTACCACTAGTAATATTTGATTAATGATTTTCCATCAGAGAAACCAAAATGTGGAACTGATTGCAGTAAATATATATACAAGAAATAAATAGTTTTTTCTTGGCAGCATAGAAGGTACAATTGGGTTTGTTACTTTGATTCTCATTTTCATCACTTCTAAGTTACTATACATGTAAGGTATTATATTACATATAAAACTTTAAAGCATTAATAAACAATTTAGCGTATAAGTCTCTTCAGTTTTACTTAATTGAACATTTTTAATTTGTTTGCCCCAGTACTCAGATTGAACTGGTGCCTGTTCTATGTCTTTAGGACCTAACTCAGTATATGATGACATTGTTTTTAATGTAAGATCATGAGACAGTGCACTTTTAATGTTTTGCTGCACCTTAATTAATATGCTTTCTGTTATCATAATGATTTCCACTTACGGAATGAACTTCAGTTGTTGATTGTCATAGAGTACTGCTTACAGGTCTGCTGTGAATGACACTGATGAATGGCCTTCCAAATACTCAAAGTTTTTTATTGAAGTAAGAGTTGGCTCATTTTTATTGATTGACATTTTATTTCTGTATTCATGCTGGGCAAGTAGCATATTTTTCAAACAAGGTTCATGTGAGCAGTGCTTCCAGAAATTCTACTTGTTGTAGCCAAAAGTTTTATGCCGAAATTAGTTAATTTATTCACTTGTGTACCAAGAAGCAATAGGAGCTGAATGTCAACTTCTCAAGCCCTGTTTTTACTGGATTGAAGAAGCATATATTTTGATTAAATGCTCAGGAAGTTATCAAAATTGTAACTGAGATATCATCAGGAACTTTTTAAATTTTTAGTTTAATTGGGAAGTCTGTCTGATACAAATTTTGAAACTATACCTTGAAATTGATAGCAGTAGTTTAGGTGACAAATATGATGTTTCACATTTGGGTTGCTGCAAATTACTCCCTCCAACAAAGATGGGTTCATTTATATTTTCATACAGATCTAGAAAATTTAGTTAATATATTTGAAACTATAAAAACATTTTTCCTAATATACCTTGTATTAATCAGGGGCATATTAGAAGAATTAACAAATTAACTATATTGTCCAAAAAGGGAAGAGGACTATGATTTGGGACAAATGAAAAGAAAAGTGAGTCTATCTTTTTGGGATGGAGGGAGTACAAAATCGTGCTTGATGTTATAATTTCTGTCAAGAATCCTAGAAGCAGCAAGGGACCATACATATATGTCTTTTAGAAAATCGCTTATTCTTCATGCTAATCAATGTATAACATATAGAAATTATTTATCACCTATTCCAACTGCTAAGCAACATATGATATATAAGTGCAGCTAGATGATGGTCTGGAGCTCTCTTTCACTGACAAGAGGCGATTTGCTAGAGTTCGCTTGCTCAAAGATGTAACTGCCATTTTTCAATCTATAAAAAGTTCCTATGCTTCTCGAACTTCTTTGAAATTGCATTCGCTATGTGATTTCATCTTTAATCTCACTATATTTCATCACTTTTTTCTTTATTTTATTATATTTTTTCTCTTCTATGCAGCCTGCTTCTGTGCCTCCGATATCTGAGCTTGGCCCAGATGCATTACTGGAGCCAATGACTGTTGATAATCTCTATGAATCCTTGTCTAAGAAAAAACTTGCTATCAAGGCCCTGTTACTTGATCAGGTTGACAACAATAAGCTTGTTCCGTTTTCTGTTTTAAGATAATGTAAACAAAAAGGTAGAAGTAGGCATCTGAGAAGGAGATATGGGGTAACTATTTGATAAAAGCTTAAAATTTATAGTTCAGAATTTCTTTTCATTTTCAAAATATTATGACTAAATATTGATTAATTAAGATATAATTGAGCATGTCCAAATTATGGTTAAATTTCGTTACTGAAGGATTGTGGCGCCAGCATCAGTGAGAAGTTTTTTGAGTTAAGAAAACTCTAGTGCTTTGTTGAATCTTCATACTACATTGGACAAACTTAGAGAAGAGTGTTTACTTCAGTATGCGACCATTCTTTTAAATGCTCTTAGTATTGTATTATGTACTGAATCTAATCTTCATCTTTGCAGAGTTTTATTTCTGGTATTGGCAACTGGGTTGCAGATGAAGTGCTATACCAAGTTAGTACACTCCCACCCCCACTGATAAGTTTATTATTTTATTAAAGCTGTAACTCCAGATTTCAACTCTCAATGTGGCTGTTAACATTGAGGCTTCATAATTAGATAAGTTTTTGCATGTTTTCCTGACCTTTTTGTTGGTAAAATCCTAGGTTCATAAAACTCTTTATTCTGATGTAGCTTTTATTACTTAAGTTGTTGAGAATATAATGGAACTCCTGGTGTATGATTCTCTGAGAGTTTTTGGTTGACATAGTTACAGGAATCTCAGGAGTTCTAAGGGATAGTATGTTGTAAGTTTTGCACAAATGGAATTGGTTCTCTGGAATGGGTGAATGCTTGTACAAAATATTGTAAGTAAAATTCACACAATTTTAGGAGGTAGTTCATAAATGGTGTTCTCGCTGAAATGATGGAGCAGAAGCAACATCAACACCTATGAAACAGTAGAAAATGTGGCTACTGAAAAGACCACTTGCTGGAGTTTAAGATTTTGGTTTCACACAATTTTAGGAGGTAGATCATAAATGTTGTTCTCACTGAAATGATGGAGCAGAAGCAACATCAACACCTATGAAACAGTAGAAAATGTGGCTACTGAAAAGACCGCTTGCTGTAGCTTAAGATTTTGACAATGGATGCTAATTGGAATATACTGTTGTTGCTAACTTAACATATGTTTATGTTATAAATGGTCTTCCATTTTTTGCTTCTGCCTGACTCCATATTGGATCATTGATGACACATTTTTTGATCCTGTAGGCCCGGATTCATCCACAGCAAATTGCTTCCAGCCTGTCCAAAGAAAGCTGTGCAACATTGCATAAATGCATCGAGGAGGTAGGAGAAAGTGTACTTTTCTATATTGGCACATTCAATTTTCATGGAAAAATAGAAGACAACATCTGTAGGTTATTCACTTTGCGGTTCAAGTTGATGCTGCAAGCAATCGCTTTCCTCTTGAATGGTTGTTTCATTTTCGATGGGGCAAGAAGCCTGGAAACATTAATGGTAAGATACTTTTTTGATATAAGAGATCATTTTAACAAATCAATTGTTTTTTCAGGTCATTGAGAAAGCAGTAGAAGTTGGGGCAGACAGTATTCAGTTCCCTAATAATTGGATTTTTCATTCTCGAGAAAAGAAGCCTGGGAAGGCTTTTGTTGATGGTTTGGTTCCTGACCTGCCTGATATATATTGTATTGCTTGGTACTGGTCAATTTTTTCCCTTTCTATTGATTGTGGCCTTTCTACCCCCACATACGCGATGCTCTATGTCTTATAAGGTGGCAAAGATGTGATCAATATACATGGTGTTGTGGATTACAGACTTTTATCTATTTTTATTTCTTTTACTGTTCAATTACATTGCATATAAACACTGATGGGTTTTTTTTGTTGCGGCAGGAAAGAAAATTGATTTTATCAAGGCTGGTGGAAGGGTATGTCATTCTTATACATTACGTGATTTATTGTTGTTTTATAAAAGCTGTTCAATTACATCATGTCTCAGTATGCCTATACTGGCAGATAAGAAATAGTGCATTATTTCATGGTCTTGTATTTTGTTTATAGACGACAGCCTATGTACCAGAGTTGCAAAAACTGAGTGGAGGCCAAGCTGCAAATGCAGTGGATAAACCAAAAAGACAAACTTCAAAGAAGAAAAAGGATGAAGACAATGACGAAGGGGATGGAAGTGAAGATGATGTCAATGAACCAGCAATTAAGGAAGAGGAAACTATTAAGAAGGTCAAGTCAAAGAGAGAGTTGAAACCTAGAGGTCATGGTAAGCAGCCTCCAGCCGAACTTGAACACATTCCAAGTGACGACAGCAATGATGGAGAAGATGATAGTGATGCCGCTCATGACGATGAAGAAAATCAAAAGAAAAAACCACGGAAAGCGACCAATGGTAAACAAGCAAAGGAAAAGAAGGTTATCAATCAGAAAAGTAAGAAGCCAAAGAAGAAGGCAAACTGAGTTGCATTTTGTGCATTGGAAGTAGCTGTATCAACTGCAGCCCATATTTTGGAAGCATGGGAAGGTAGATGCACCATTTTTGTGAGTACTGATTAAATTTTTTTAGGCCATTCCGTCCATCTATCTTGCATAGGCTACTGGTTTTTGTGCCATGCAAAATGACTTTTGCAGATGTTTGGTTTTCTATTATATGATATTTGGAACAATGGAGATCTCCTGAAATATCTCATATAATGTAAATTCTCATCTCATTTCTGAGTGGACTTTCATGAAGGCAACACATATCCCACTCGTTTAGCAATTTACATTTTTTCATGTTTGACTCGATGAATGATTGAGGTAAAAGCGATGGTTCCGCAGTTTACACCAGCTTCAGTAAGGTCGCCCTGGCCAGTGATCAGAAATACAATGTGATCGCCTCTCCCAATAGCTAGTCTTCTATTCCTCAAGCAAGAAGTGATGGTATATGCCACCTGAAAATATTTTATAATTCGTAACCCAAGTAGTGAATTCGAAGTTCCTACGGTAAAATGTCAGCTAACAATATTTAAATACATGCCCAAGGGGCAATACAGTAACACAGCACCTTCCAGAGGCAGACCCATCAGCCATTTGGTTTAGAACACCTCTGAAATTAATCTTTCTTGCTTCCTCGAGTATAGCTGAAATAACAAAGGTAAAAATACATCAAGTAATCACCTGTGTCAATTGTTAACATTATAGGTAAACAACTTGTGCCGTCCTGTACTCCTAGTCCTTAGCTTCCCTTTAGGATCAAAACCAACTTTTTAATGGAAAGATTGTCTTGCACTTTTCTGAGCTTGTAAATGCGAGAGAACTAAATGCAAGCCAAATTCCGGTGGCCAAATCTGGTTATCTACACACATCAGCCTTTCCCACCTTCAAGAAATAGCTGCGTAAGTTATTCTTAAATTGTAAGAAAACAATATTAAAGGTGTTTAAGTAAAAGCATAAAGGGTCATTATACTTGAGCTCTAAATACTCGGACACTGGGATGCATCTATAGCTGCTAAAAAAGGAGCAGTGCTTATGACATTCATCCAGCTGCGAAATTTGGAAATCAGGAACATAGCTGGTTTCAGAATCATTGCTGCAGATTTTTTTCACGTTCGGAAAAAAACCAAATCATGCATTATTTGCCAATAGCACTATAGATGGCAATCGTTATGGTAGTTTATTCAAATGCATAATCTATTGCCTGGTTTCAAAGGAAATAATCCCACAGAGGAACATAAAGAAAAATGAAATGGTTATCAATGTAGGGAGGTAAAATCCAAAATTAGGTCAGTTTGGTGACAGGCCCACTTGTTGCAAGTTCATGACAAGATTTTACATGTCTAGCTGTTTGCCTTTTTGTGCCCAACTCCAAGTCGACCCCCATTAAAGAGAGTATGAGAGGCATGCATCAGGTACTTATATTTGCTTGAATATAGCAAAATTGATCAAATCATCACTTGAGAACAACACGACCATATGGCATTGCCAAAATTCAGAATGTCTAATAAGCTTATATATGGCTTGCAATATTCAGTCACAAATTCAAATCAAGTTCATCCAAACCCGGACAACAGGATATAAGGGAGATCGTTAATATGCATAAGGCTACAAAAAAAATACAATTTAGGAAAAAACGGATAAAAATAATATACAAAACATAAACACATGTAGAAAAAAATATAGTTATAACAATATTACCAACATTTTTTTAAAGAATTTAATTATTGCGTGTGCTAATCTTCATATTCATTAATTATTAAATAATTTTACTATAACGTAAATTATTTGTATTAACTGAAATCAATATTTGCATTTATTTTTAACATTATTATTTATTTTATTTGTTATTTATTTTATATAATAAAAAAGCTAGAAATAAAAATAATTTGCTAAATCAGGAAAAGGAAATTTTTTTAGATGGATTTTATATAATTTAGTTTATAGAATAAATAAACATATTATATGTTTATAACATAAATAAATTGTAATTTCTGTATTTTATATATAGGTATGTATTTATAACACAAATAAATTCTAATTTCTGTATATATACCGAATTTGCACCAATTAATTTTTTTTTTTTTTTTTGCAGCAAAATTCTTCAAACGATATCGTTTTTTTCACCCTCTACATTTATTAGACCTGCACTTCTTTTTTTTTTATTGAATTTTCTTTCCCTTAAATTTCAAATTTCTGGGATGGGGTAAATGAAAGTTTGTGCTGCAATGTGGTTTGAATAGGTCGAATGTGCTCAAAAAATGCAAAAAAATGTAGGGGTTGCATGTATATAGGGAAGGAAGATCTATGGTGATGCGGCTTGAAGAAGAGCTCGCATGTCCTTCAGTGTCTCGACTCTATTTAGAAAATGAAAATTTTTTTTTTTGCATGTGCAGTAGGAGCGGGTAATTGAGGTAAAAATTTTTTTTTCCTATTTTTTTTAATGTTTCTGTTTCTTTTCACTTCAAAATACTTTTGATTTTATATTTACTGTTTGATTCTAGGTATTATAAAACGTATAAATTTTTTTTTTGGCATGTTGGATTCTATTGTATTAAAATGTGCTCTGGAGTTTACCGTGGATTGGCAATTTCGTTGGAAGAGCTATTTAATTTAAGGATTAAAAGGTAAATGTTTTGCTTTTTTTTTTTTTTAATTTTTATATCATGTTATTGTTCTATTTTAAGCATTGTAGACTCCATGATCAAAAATCTTTTGTTAATTTGTGATACATTGAAATAGATTTATCTGTAAATAATAACTCTGCTATCTATTTATAGAATAAATCCTTAAACTTTTGTTTTTGGAATTGTTTGCTCCACCAAGTTTTAACTTCACTTTTTTAACTTCACTATAGTGGCCTTGTAGATTAACTTACCTTGGATTATTATGCAGGTATACATGTTTATAGACAGCTATACTTGCTAATTTGTTTGCATTATGTGCCTTAATAGTTTCTAAGTTGTTTATTTGTCCATTGTAATATAGATGAAAGAATTAGGTGATGTAAATTTCTTCCAAATGCGCTAATGTGTAGGGTAGCTGAATTGTTACGCCTTAATTACTTGATAGCCATATTTTCTGTTTTCTCTTCTCATAAATAACAATGGCTTGCTGTGTTATATTCACTTTTAATCATTTTCACATTTCTCTGTTACAAGATAGTGTCTCTTTATTATCTATTACTATATAATAGATTCGTCATAAATTTTAATGCATTTTTACTGTGTTGAATTTTTTTATCTAAAAATAATTATTTTGTTTAAATATGCAGATGTCGGTACCAGTTCTCCTAGCGCCCGCTGCTTTAAATTATATAGGTATGTTCGAGCCTACATACGAGATGAATTTAGACGGTAATATGTTTATATATAAAGTCTATTTCTCCTGCGAAGATAGTGAGAGTAATAGATATATGGCATTCACTGTAGGCTTGAGTGAAAATGATTATAGTGAGGCTAAAAATGCAGCGGTGATAGGAGCCAATGACTTTGAAAACTTTTTATCACTTTGATATTTTGGACTACAACCATAGAGACATGATTATTCTGAGGTCGAATTATGAACATCTAATGAATAATGAAATCAATACTCTTCAAAGCGTCTATGAGCATTTGGCTTCGGATTACGTGCCATTTAATAGAAAATATATGAAGCTGTTAAAGACGTTACGCAGAATGACGAATATATTTCGACGTATACTGTATATAAATTAGAAAATTCTGTAATTTTTTTTCCCGTGGGTTTTGTAAGTTTCATGCAATTAGTTATATGTAATTTTGGGTGTTTTATTTTATTTTTTTTGTGTAAAATTGTTATGTAAAACTACCTAAACTAATAGTTTTACACACAAAAAAATAAAACACCCAAAACTACATATAACTAGCTGCAGCAAATTTACAAAATCCACAGAAAAAAACTGCAGAAAAAGTTTTGGTATCAATCTGCAATAATTAAAAATTTTAGTATCGATTTGTAATAAAGTGACAAGTTTTGGTACCATTTGCACATTTATATCCGGAGTTGCTATCTAAATAAATAAGATGAAACTAGGGGAAGCCCAAGATGCTGATGCACATTCTACAACTACCAGAAATTAGGGATCAGCAAATATAAGAAAAGGAAAGCCACAGGGAGTAGCTGTACGGTATATGCTAGTGAGTTTGAAGATCCCGGAACTTTTTTGCAAACCCATACTCGATAATGTGAACCTGTTGATTAATCGATCAACAAAGACAGCACCTTAATAAAATAAGAAAAGAAGCTCTTTTCTGATGCACAGGACTTTCCAGAAAACATTTGTTTTTCATGAAGACAAGAATGATATGAACTCCAAAGTGGACATGTACCGCAGTCAACTAATTAACGCCCACATGAGTACACACCTGATTTGGCTTTGCGCCCTAACCCCATGAGAAAGTTGTCAGCCTTTATATCACGGTCTAGAGTGCATATACTCGATTCCATTAATCTGTAATCTATTAAAAATCGATAAAAGTAACTTCTATGTATTATTATCTACTCATTTAGCAAGGCAGAGAATACTTTCTAGATAGTAAGGTAAATACAAACCAATTGATCTGTTGGCATCATTGCAGTCTTTAATGTGAATTTCCGATTCCAGTAGTTGAACAAGTATTCAAGACTTGGCTCTAGAAGGTCATTAACAATGATATTGTACTCGCCTTCAACAACAAACCACTTGAGTTGAAAAAATAAAAATCAGATAGCCATTCTCTTAATCATAGTGCAAAATACTTCACTGCAGGTTATTGTGCTAAAAAATAAAACTTATTCTCAGGAAGCGAAAGGAGTGACAACTTACTTTCTCCTTGAAGAAGCATGTAAGAAAATATTAGATTTATAGGATGTTGTACAGAAATTCAAGCAAGAGTTTCCAAGATTTTTTGTACTTGTTCGTTGAGAAGTTGAAATTAATGCAATATTTCTGTCATTCTGTGTGATTTGTTTAAAAGTCTTGCAGAATAATGTTTCCTGTTTCAATTATTTTAACTTCAACATATAATGACTTCGTGATAGCAACCCAAAATAGAGGTACAATTCAACGAAAGTCAAACTCTAATTTTGTCTATTATATAGCAAGCACCTCACATCTTTGCAACTAATCCTGTGTTTGAACCTTGATTAGACGGGGACGTGTTTTATTATAGTACAACTTGAGCCTGTGATTGAATGATACTTAAAATTATTATCGTTGTTGAGATGGTTAAAATCTTCATTTTTGAAATTGCTTGCTTTAGGGTACATTTTGCAAGTGCAATCAAATTGTCCAAAACATAGTGTATGAGTTTTTAATCCAATTTATTATGTAGGCTTTTGTGAAATTTCATTAGAAAAGTAATGTTAGCTTGTGATTGAATGATATTTGTAGTGTTGAAAAGTAATCTTAGAATTAACACTCTTAATTTAGTTTATACTTTTTAATCACAATATTTATGAAATATTACGTTAGAAATAATGATAAAAATAATATATAAAAAAGAAATAATTAAATTAGATAAAATTCAACTTGTTAGGAATTCATGTAACTTTTAAAATCATGAACAAAATAGCTAATTCGTTGCTAATTGCTCCTGCATTGAGTACTTTTAATTCTATTTATATTTTTTATTATAATAATTACGAAATAATAGATTAGAAATAATGATTAAAATTAATATATACAAAATATTTAATTAAATTAGTTAAAACTCAAATTTTTTCGGCATTAATTTAACTATTAAAATCATTAGCAAAATGGCTAATTCGTCGCTGATTGATGCGCGACGAGAAAAACAGCCGCTAAAACATGCTATCGTTGACAAAAATACCCGTCACTGTATAGAAAAATTGCGACAATATTTTGTGGCTATATATACTTTTTAGCGACTATTTTTCCTGTCGCTAAAAAGTTACGAGTACGTTACTCACACAAGTCATTTCACTAGAAATATTCAATATCTTCCCGTCTAAGCCCCACAATGTCCATCACTACCAATATTTCTCATCTCCAACGGTTTTATTATTTGATAATTAAAAACTTTTATGCTTATACCTGTTTTATTTCATTAAAAATTTACATTATCTTTGGTAGTTCTTTCAATATGCTGCTAATTAAGTAAGCTAAGCCAACAATATTATACAAATCAATGATAAGTATTTTTTTTTTTTTTAATCAGTAAATGATATATAAGCTGAGGAAGTAACTACTGATTCACATTTACTATTTTTAGCCCCCAATATTCTTGTAAATTCAGGAAATCACAAAACACACACACACACACACACGGTATAACAAAGAAAGAAGCCAAATAATAATAATAGAAAAAAGACAAGAATATATAGCCGCATTATTAAACTCTGCAAGAGACAATGCCAAAAGCCCTTGTATGTCTAATTTCAATTAACTATGATTAAGAGCAACCTATATTATAACAATTAAATGATCAGCGAATAGTAACATTCCATAAAAGTTCATTTAAATTCCAAAAGTTGCAGGAAATGGGAAACATCTACATACAACAAGGCTTGTCGACCCCTTTCCTTTCTAATATAAGACTTGGTAAAAAAAATTTTGGCAAGTTGGAGGTTACTTCAAACTCACATATGTGGCAAGATAAAATCAGCTATCTAAGAAATGACCATACACCATGCGAACCTATGGACTAAAAAATACGGACACGGCATAATAAAATAATAAAAAAATAATTATCATATAGATGTACTGTACCAAACAATTTATTTTTAGATGAAAAGAAGAAGAAAAGAAAACATTACATGCGAATACCACCAATGCAAATGAATCTACTTGGCTTTCTTAAACACATGTAACCTAAAAAAAGCAACTAGATGTGAGTGTATAGGTACAAAATAAAGAATGATTTGGCGTTACTTTATGAAAAGCAAAATAATATAAACAATAAGAACACTAACCATCTAACAGTAGCTATAATATATAAGATTTTAGGTGTCGCTATAGTATATTACAATCAGTATATAGATGTGGCAAAGTGGAACATTTCATCTCCTTCGCTGTTTCTCTTTCCCATGCCTTGCTACTAAATAAAAGAAAAACTTAGTAGTTTTATGTTAATGTGGCGTTGGCATCATAAAGTAGGAAGCAATTAGAGGCAGTAACTGAATGACAACTAGGTTGGGGCAAAGACGTGTAGGAGTTAATATTTTCCAATTTATAATGTCTGTTTGACACTAATCCTTTACACAATATATCACACAAATTATTGGAATGAACAAATATTACCATGTACACTAATTGTTGAAAGATAAATATTTTCTATTTCTTTCTAATAAATTTGTGAACGAGTTTACTTGCATCTTAAGTTGATGGAGAAAGAAACACAAAGCCCGTTAATTTGAGCTTGTTTAACAAATGAGCGATTTATCAATAGAGCGTGCTAAGCTGAACTCCTTCAATATTTAAGCTAAGTTGAGCCTAAATTTAAGGATTTAGGTAGAAAAAAAACAAAGCATCGTTCCGATATATAAAAAAAATCAAGCACAGCTCAACTTTTCTTGGTTCACTTATGGTCCCAGATAATCAGACATACCTATTATATGACGAGAAGGCATCTCCTGTAGTTCCAATCACCTTATTTAGCACCTTCGGTACACAAACCTACAAGTCAACAACTTATAGATGGAATTACATCTAACAATAACAACAACTAACAAGGGCACTGATGATGAAAAAAGTTTGACATGTTGCAACAAATGGATGAATTTCACTAACGATACCTCAACTACGTAAATTATAACAATTCAGTACTTTGTAATATAAAATTACCTCAATTTTTATTTTATAACTAAAATAATGTTTGAAATACTGAATTATTACAATTTACATAGTTGAAATAGCGTCGGTGAAATTCACCATTCAACCAAATACAACAACAGGCCAACTGACCTTCTAGTGTGTTTTTGTGAATTAAGCATTACGTATTTATTCGTTGGTGTGTCATATGCTAAGAACAAATATTTCTCCTTTTACCACTAGTCGATACCAAATACTTATGAAGTACAAATATTTCAATTGTATAGCGTATCGCATTTCCGACATTGACACGTTTCTGATACCGACACGAAATGTCCTGGCTGCATTTTGTAATTTTCAAAAAATTAAAAGTGCATTTCTTAAAGTTCAAAATATATTTTCCCCTCTAGAAAACATAAATCCCCTGCTTGACACTAATCATTGTTTAATAAATTTGATTATATGTCATATTTGTTAAATTTATATGAAAAGAATAACTTATAATAATATTTTTAGATTTAATTATTTATAAATTTAATAATATATTTTTAATATTTACACATTTCTCCCACATATTTTTATCCTAAAATTTTTATAAATGTCATTTCCTTTGTCTCTGTGTTCCTATCCGTGTCTATGATACACAAATACAACAAAACATAGCTAACTTTCTCATTACTCATTACCAAATAGGCACATACCAAAGAGAGGCGCTAATTTCTCCAATAATTTAACATCAGCATTTTTTAATAAACTCACATTCTCATGGCAAGCATCAGGAAATATGAAAACATATTGGATCCGAGAACCATTCAAAAAAACTATAAAAGAACAAGAAAGGGAAAAGATACGTACGTTGTGAGAGATGTGGGCTCGTCACCGTCGTCATCGACCACAGAAAGGTGGCTCGCCATCATCACCGAGAAGGGAGCTTTGGCTGGTAAAAATCAACAGCAAAAGATCAATTAGACAGATGTTAAAGAACTAATTAGGGTTTGGATTTGGAGAATTTAAACAAAGAGAGCGAGTCACGAATTCGAGGGAAAAAAAAAAGGGACGTTGGGCTTACTGTCCAAAAATAGAGCTGTTATATAGGAGGTGGGTCGAGGCGGATTTTTCCTTCCCAGTCTCCAACTCCGAAATCTCACCCCATGTCCGTTTTCGCCCCCATCTCCAATAAGAAAAATTTTTCAGTCTCTATTCCGGCATTCGGATGCCCAATTTATATTATATATTTTTTATTTTTTTAATATTTAATATTATTTTTTATTTTAATTATTTTAATTAATTAGTTAATTATATAATTTTTAAAATAAAAAAATATTTTTTACTTTAAATAATATTTTTATTTATATTTTATTATTTTTAAATTTATTAATTAGGTTAAAAAATATATAATATTATATGTATAAATATATAAATATAAATAAAATTATCAAGCCGGGATTGAGGTGAGAGGTGTATATACCGTTTCCGTTCTGTCTCCGATACAAAAAAAATTTAGAATCGGAACAGAACATAAAATATAAGAAAAAATCTATCCCATTCGGAGCAGAGCACTATAGATCATACTAAAATTGTCATCGCTACTGTTATAACTGGATAATAGGTTTCCACTAATTTGATGTTTTCTTTAATTTAAGAATATTTTTATTTTGTATAATTCTTACCATCATATAAAATCTAAAAAAATATTGAAAAAATTTCTATAGAAAACTTAAAAAAAAAAATATCATTTTAGTCGTCTAAACTATTTTTTAGGGTAAATTATTAATACATCCTTAAAATTTGATTAAATATATTAGTTAGTCCATTTATTTTTTGAAATACATTATAAAGTCTCTCGGGTTTAATTAAATATAGTAATTAGTCTCTTCTGTTATTTTTATTAGAGTATTTCATTAGTTAATTATTATGTTAATCGACTAAAAAATATCAAAAATACCTTTATTTATTTTTTGATAAATTTAATATTTTGATAATTTGAAAAATACAATATTAAAAAATAATAAATTTGACATTTTGATATAAAGTTAATGATATTAATTTTTTTTTGTATTTTTTAAAATAAAAAAAAGAAGAGAAAATTCGATATTTTATTTATATATAATATAAAAAATTAATTGAAACTATCTAGTTTATTTGATTAAACCTGAGGAAATTCATATAGATCAACTAGTGTATTCAATAAAAAAATGAGAATGATAATGTGTGACACTCATTGATATAATCATACATGAAGTATGAGAATGACATGACATCATTTAGTCACGCCCGTGACACTCAAAGCCATCCAGAACACTCATTTTTTACAATCACAGCGTGACTCCTACGGTTACGCCCGTAATTATCTCACAACTTACACATTTTGTGTTTTTTTATCCCTAAACTCTAAACTTAAGCTAATTTTAACCCAAAAATCTTGCATAAACCCTAAATAAATCCCAATATACGTATTATATCTCTCTCATACAGACTTTTAACACTCATAACAACCAAGCCCTATCTTGCGGTGTGACACATTGCATTTGCATAGAAAAGGAATTGATGCATATGAGATAACTTATAATTCGCTCATTTCGTGTTTGTGCAGAGATGGAATAGAGATGATGAAGCAATTGGGCTATTTGATAAACATGCAAAATAGCAGACTCCGGCCAAATGTTGTCAATTATAATAATATTAGGGAAATTTTTAAAAATATAAAAAAAAACTTCAAAAATATTGTAACAATGCCTAAATTTAAAGTTTTTTTTTAAATCTATAAAAAAAGTATAAAAAATATTATAAAAATAACAAAATTCGAAAAGCCACTTAAATATACTAAAAGGTGGATATTCCGTATATCTCTAGAATACGATAAATATACTTTGGTTCGATATCTTTAGAAATATCTTAAGTATATCTTGATTCAGTGTACTTTGAAAATTTCTTAGAAATAACTAAGTATATTTTAAAATACTTTGAAAATTCTTTATAAATACCTCGAATACACTTTTAAAATATATTGGTTATTTTCATAAAAGAATAATAGATTAAATAACACTAATTAATACCACTACAAAAAAAAAAAAAATTGTTCAAGAAAAGGGAACAAAAAAACTTGATTTTAACTCATTCTTACTTAGCTTGAATCTAAAACTAGAGAATAATTGGATTTTAGGATCAGAAAAGTTTAAAAAAGACAACACAATAAACAAATAAAAGAAAACTAAAATCACACAGTAACACCTAAAATAACTCGAAAAATAGAACAATCAGTAATTGGATTATTTACATTTCTAAATTAAAAAAAAAAAAAATTGAAGTTAATAGGACAACTACTATCATTAATACCTGTATTTGTAAGTATTATCGAAGTATTTCTCTGAGTACTAGATCTGACCTATCTTCCACTCTCTTTTATGGCTTTTCAGTCTCGATCAATTTACAAATTCAATAAAGTTCTTCAAAAACTCTACAACATTGTTTGTTTTGTGAAACAATATCGAATAAGAAAACATAATCTGAATAAAAAAAAATAAAACCACATAATTAGGAAGAAACCAATAAAGGGAGAGAATCTCAAGAAAATGAAAAGAGAAGAGAGGAAAGAAGAAAAAAAAAGACATAAAATGAAAAGCGGAAGTGTTGGAATAAAAAGTTTAAACGAAGCTAATTGTGTAATATCCTCATAATATTATTCTTCCTGGCTCGTGTCAAGCATATAGAGTAAATGACGCCATTGAAGTGCTAGCATAGCTGCAGTGATTGAAAAGAGTCACCAACCAAATGATTGAAGGTATTGGCTTTTCAAGATTGCTAGCGGAAGCAATGGAGCTGGCTAATGCTCTTTATAGTATGAATGCTACTTCTAGAGATTCCTTCAAGCTCTTCTCAACAAGACTTTCCCTCTGCTTGATGTTTACAAAGACCTCACTTTCTCTTATGCTAAAGGATAGTATTCGCTCCCATTGCTCCCCCTACGCTGTTTTTATTGTCTAAAATCATCAAATCGCATGTTCTGAATCTGGTCTATGGCTTCACAGCACAGGATGACAAACATTCAGCAACAGTTTGGAGGTTTTTTATTATAGTAGAATAAACACCCTCATCTACGTTTGCATCGACTTGCTATCATCATTTCTAGAACTTGTATTGCAATATCCACCTTTTTTTTTACACAATCCAGCAATCACCAATATGTACGCACAACTATTGATCCTGTGGCCTTTCTTTCCTATCTCTCTCAGTATCTCCACGGCATCCTCGAATTGATTAGCTAAGCAAACACCCAAACCAATGAGATGGGTAATACCATGAGGAGTGATCCTATTTTCTATCATTTGATTGTATAATCCAGTCGTTTTATCCATATAACTCCTTCTAGTCAATCCATCAATCAAAGTACTGCAAGTTACCAACCCAGGAGAGCAGTTACTAAGGCTTAAAAAAAGGGTAACTGAAACTTCATCCACCATTCCCTTCTTACATAGTGCACCGGGAAGAGTACTGTAAGTGACAATATCAGGTGAACAATTTTCCTTGATCATTTGATAATAAAAGTCAATGGCACGGTCCACAAGTGCAGATTTACACAAGCCATTAATCAGTGTATTATCATTGTCAGTAACAACACTCGGAGGATGGGAAGTTTCTTTAATTATTGTAAGGATCTCCATCTACTTCATTCATCCCATAACCCACAACTAGAGAGATAATGGAGAGTACTGTAAGTAACAACATTGGGTTCTATTCCATGAAACAGGATGTTATAAATAATCAAAGCTTCTTCATACTTCCCCTGTTTACAAGGTAAATTAATCAACAAACTATGGGTAACAAGATCAGGATAACAACCCACAGTTGCCATGTCCTCTAATACTTCCATAACTCGAACGGTTCTACAATGCTTACACACTAGCTCAATAAGAATTGTAGGTTATCAGATATGGAGGCATCCCCACTTTAATTGCTCCTTCCAAAATTGGAACAGCGTATCAAAATTTCCATTTTCAACCCTCAGCAAAGCACACAACAGCAGATGAGCTCACTGAACTATTTAAAATTGCGATCTTCAAAATCTTGCTTTTGTTTTTTAGGACCCAATTCAATCCGTATGAGCCCACAATAAACCCTATCATAACAATATGCAAAGCATACAGGTACTTAGCTTCGCTTGAAGTTATCTGTATTCATTAAGTAATGGGCTTGAGAATAGAACCGTTATATTTCATTGCAAAGTTAGGATGTTCTATAAGCTTATATGTAGCGTAACTGGCGTCCATAATTATTAGTCACAAATTCATATCGACAATTCTTACTTAGCAAGTTAATCCAAACCTGAACAACAAGATAGAAAGGAGATTCAACACTCAGCACATCTAGTAATAATCATTCGAGTTCCTCATGGTACTCCTATGTGAACGAGAAGTTTGGAAAAGTGAGATAAAATTTGCAAGAATAATGATATATACTTACTATATTATAATAACTTCAATCCCTAACACCAATCAAAACCTGTATCATTAAAACCATACTGTGGCTTGTCACTGAAACCAAACCCTATCCAGTCAAGTGCAAAGCAATGGAATCCAGCATCTAACAACTGTGCAAGAAAACGAGAACAAGAAAAACCAAAAGCACATCATTGAAAAAAGGCAGAATAATTTGCTAAAAGACAGGTAAAACAGGTAATGACATTAGTTGTACAAATAGCAAAGCGACTCATATCCTACTCATTTTGACCAATCTTGTATTATTTGCAAGAGACTTGAAGTTCCAAACTTTATTTTGATTCCTAGCTCAAACTTCAATTAATCAAGTCACAATTAACCATCTTTTAGGTATTATAAGATTCCATACAACAGCATAGACAAATTCAAAAACTAATTTATAATTGCAAATGGTGTAAGAAAACTTACAAGAACAACAAGCCTAATAACTTAATTGGGTAAATTATGTCGACGGTACTCCAATTATACAACTCAGTATCTCAAAAATTATTTGTAATACAAAAGTACTTCAATTATGTAAATTATAACAACTCAGTACTTCAAAAATTATTTGTAACACAAAAATACTCTATGTAAATTCAAAAACTAATTTATAATTGCAAATGGTGTAAGAAAACTTACAAGAACAATAAGCCTAATAACTTAATTGGGTGAATTATGTTGACGGTATCCCAATTATATAAATCATAACAACTAAGTACCCTAAAAATTATTTGTAACACAAAATTATTCAAATTATGTAAATTGTAACAATTCAATACCTCAAAAATTATTTGTAATATAAAAGTATCTCAACTTTTATTTTGTAACTAAATAATACTCCTGTTTTCAATTATTAAAGCTCGTTTGGCGTCACGTTTGGGAAAAATGCTTTTCAGAAAATTTTTTTTTATTTTTTACTTTTTTCGAATTTTGAAAACTGCTTTTAGATAGAAACAGATAAATCGATGTTTTTCCATAATCATATTTGGAAAAAAAAAACAATTCATAAAAAATTAAAAAAATTAGTTAATTAAATAAAAAAAATTAAAACCTGCTTTGGGAACACTCAACAGCAATCCCAAATATTCTCTAGTCTCCCTAACAGAAATATGACATGAAACATCCAAATAAATATTAATAAAAATAAAATTAGTTGTAATACCCAATATGCAAAGTTGAAATTTATCTGATGTGAATATTATAGCTATTTTTATTTTTATTAAATTTGTCTGCTGTTGATATTTTATATCATACTAATATTAAGGAAATTAACAATTAAAGACGAAAATACTATTTAGTTACAAAGTAAAAGTTGAGATACTTTTATATTACAAATAATTTTTGAGGTACTGACCTGTTATTATTTACATAATTTGAGTACTTTTGTATAACAAATAATATTTGAAATATTGAATTGTTACGAATTATATAATTTGGATACCGTGTGTAATTCACCCTAACTTAATTTATCAGAGCTACTGTCTTGAAAGTTAGAACTTCAGTAAGGTTATGATATTCAAAATGACAAAAAAGGTACTAAGCAAGTCTTAAAAAATGGACAATACTATCTCAGACCTGACAACTCGATAGCTATAAGATTGAGTACTTAAAAAGAATTTCAAGTGAAAAGAGAATATGATTAATTTATAAAATGATGTTACCAGAGAAAGAATTTGAAGCAATCATGCATCATTTGCAAGAGACTTGAAGTTCCCAACTTAAACTGTTTCCTAACTTAAACTTCAATGAAGCAAATGACAAACTATCCCTCTTTCAGGTACTATAAGATTCCATACAACAGCATAGTCAAATCCAATGAACTAATGCATTGCTAATAATCGCAAATGGTGCAAGAGAATTTCGAAGAATAACAAGCCTCAGAACTTGATCTATCAGAAGAGTTGTCTTAGAAGTTAGAACTTCAGTTAGGTTAAGATATTTGAAATGAGAAGAAAGGTACAAAGCAAGTACTAAAAAATGGAGCAACACTACTTGAGACACGAGAACTTGATAGCTATAATATTGAGTCCATGTAGGAAGTCAACCGTGTCACGTCAGCTCTTTGTGATCATGCGAATCAAGAAACTAAATACTTAAAAGAATATGAAGTGAAAAGAAAAAATGATTAATTTATAAGATAATGTGACCAAAGGAAGAATTTTACCTGTTTCTCGCACAAACCATGTAAAACTCCCGGATTTTATATATAAACCGTATTTCTTTTCCTTGTCTTCTATCCTCTAGAACTAGAAAGAACTCGATTACATTTGTAAAATTTTATTAAAAAGCTGAATGCAAGTGAAAAAAAAAAAAACCTACAGAGCATTTGACCGACATTGTCGGCAGGGCTCTCAGGGAGTTGGATGGCGCTATGACTGGAGAGATTATCGGTGACCAAGCCAAAAGGATTAAATGCTGGTGCATCATATTTGTTTCTACTGTCTTCACAGTTAGTAGCACTTGCTATCACTGTTGCTGCTCTTTTCTTGTGGATTGTGGCCTTTATTTTGGGAGGAAAGAATAAAGCCGGTCAATGCATGTTTAAGGTGGAGGAAAGAATAAAGCCGATGACATTATGGTACGGCATCACTTCCGGAGAATCGAGAGGACTGTGAATTTAGCCGGACAATGCAACCCACGACATAAATGTGGTCTTCCTGCGACCATAATTTCCAACGGACGTGCTTTGTTGTTGGCTCAACACAATTCTGGACAGATTCAATTAAAAAATCCAGAGTCAAGAGTTATTGTAATCTATGAACCAATACTCACCGCAGACCAGCAAGAGTTAAATAATTAAAAAAAATGGAAATATTATTGCACAGAATCGAAGCAGTTGCCCGAATGCAAAAGCCAAAAGGTGAGCCCTATTGTGAGAGTGCTCATCGTGTGCCAAGTAAGTTACAAAGCAATTTGCATGCATTTTAATGTAAAATCGAATCACTCCCTCTGGATATAATAATCAGCAAGGGTCTTTCCATCCTGAAGCTGTTTGCCAGAAAAAATCAACCTCTGATCTGGTGGGATCCTCTCCTTGTCCTGAATCTTGGCCTCAACAGTCCAAGCTCTCAACCAACTAGAATCTCTCAGGTAACGATCCCACAGTGAGCTCAGCTCTGCTGCTTTCCTGTCAGCTTCCTCGCTAGAAAATTTTCTTTTCACTGCAGTGTAGAATACTCCATCATCAAGCTACCCCATATTCTTAATTCGAATGGAACCACACCTGTCTTTGCTTCAGCACTACAAAGCAGAAAAGATTAGACTTCCACTAAATAGCGCAGGATCAAGACTGGTGAAATTTGTTGCAATTTGTAATGAACATCTATGCAAAACTTCAACATTCAATTGAACAATGATTTCCAATTTATGCAGTTGCTTTCTCTCCAATAGTTGTTTCAAAAGAAACATATGATCAAAGAGATCACAGTTATAGTGCTACATTCATTAATTCCTTACAAGTATATTGCAATTCTTCATTATTCACACACTCCATGCCAATATAAACATTTTTTTTCATCTGCCTTTCTCTGCTCCAAAATTGCCTTCTCATTCTAAAAGGAGGAACGAGTGATCTTAGCACGTTTTGATAGATATTCATTATAATTGCTTGATAAGGGCAATTATACACTACTAATAAAATTTATAATGTCTATGTGCCTGTGCAAGTGATATGAGAATCAGAATGCCATGCATGCTGCATATAAAGCTCATTGACATGGTCATCTATTTGCATAAGCATGCTCCATGGTTCTAACATATACATGAACCAAGTACCAATACAGTATGGTACATAGCCATCGACACTTGTCCCAGTGTTATGTAGATATATTCAAATATAACTAGCTCATTGCAATAACAAGACTAAACCAAGAAAGCTTTTTTCAGAGAAGATGCACTAAGTCAAACTGCATATTTTGACTTTATATGTAAAGCAAATTCCTGTACCTTTGATTCTCATTTTATTACTTCATTATGAACCTTCCTCTGCAATTTGACAGGCTTTAAATGCGCAAAAAATACTTTACCATTTTCTTTTGACAAAAATATTTTGCAAAAATGTCTTTACCATGTTCAAGCTTCCAAATGTTGCAAAGCATTCTCATGCTCTGGGGAAATTAGCTTAAAATGATCAAATTCCACCTGCTGCAGAATCTACAATTTCAAAATATATAATTCAAATTAGTTCTACTTAAACACAATTCTGTTCACTTATGAGAATGAGAAGGGACTGAGTGCAAGGGAGGAAGAGTAGGGATATCTGCAGCCAGTCGAGATTACATACCTACATCATAATATCTGACAATTGAATTTGTTTCTTCTACTTGCAAGTTAGTTTGATAAATAAAATAAAGCTGGTTGACAAGTCTTTAATAAAAATAAGCTTTAAAGGCCAACTTGGAACAATTCTATCTTTAATAAAAATAAGCTTTAAAGGCCAACTTGGAACGATTAAATCTTTAATAAAAATAAGCTTTAAAGGCCAACTTGGAACAATTATATCTTTAATAAAAATAAGCTTTAAAGGCCAACTTGGAACAATTCTAACAAGTTCTTCGTAAGAATAAGATGCGGGTATCAAAACCAAAGGCTTTAGGACCTACTTCGGATAATGCTAATGAAGACCCTTTGAATAAATACTGACAAGTCTTCCATGAAATTGCACTTTCAGTATCAAAACCAAACATCCAATGGCCCACTTTGGATAGCTAACAAGGCTTCTATAAAAATTAAGCTTTAAAGGCCCACTTGGAACAATGCTAATAAGCCTTCTGTAACAATCTTATAAAAATAAGATTTTCATATCAAAACCAATGCTTTGAAGGCCCACTTGGAATAATGCAAACAAGCCTTCGATACCAAAACCGAAGCTTTAAAGGCCAAAAATTGAAGCTTTAAAGGCTCACTTGGAACAATGCTAATAAGCCTTTCATAACAATCTTATAAAAATAAAATTTTAATATCAAAATCTACGCTTTAAAAGCCCCCTTGGTTTCATAAAAATAATATGAAAACCAATGCTTTGAAGGCCCACTTGGAATAATGCGAACAAGCCTTCACTACCAGAACTGAAGCTTTAAAGGCCAAAACCAAAGCTTTAAAGGCCCTTTTCGGACAATGCTTATTCTTTCATAACAATTGTATAAAAATAAGATTTTAATATCAAAATCAATACTTTAAAAGCTCCCTTGGAATAATGCTAATAAGCCTTTCATAAAAATAAAATTTTAATATAAAAACCAATGTTTTGAAGGCCCACTTGGAATAATGGGAACAAGCCTTCAATACCGAAACTTTAAAGGCCAAAATCAAAGCTTTTTAAAGGCACCTTGGAACAATGCTAATAAGCCTTTCATAACAATTTCTTATAAAAATAAAATTTTAATATCAAAATCAATGCTTTAAAGACCCCCTTGGAATAATGCTAACAAGCCTTTCATAAAAATAAGACTTTAATATCAAAATTGAAGGCCTGCTTGGAATAATGCGAACAAGCCCTCAATACCAAACCGAAGCTTTAAAGGCCCATTTGGAACAATGCTACTAAGCCTTTCATAACGATCATATAAAAATAAGATCATAATATCAAAATTAATGCTTTAAAGGCCCCTTGGAATAATGCTAACAAGCCTTTCATAAAAGTAAGATTTTAACACTAAAACCAAAGCTTTTGAAGGCCACTTGGAAAAATGCTAACAAGCCTTCATTACCAAAACCAATGCTTTAAAGGCCCACTTGGAATAATGCTAATAAGCCTTTTATTTTAAAATTTCATGTCCAATGCTTCAAAAGACGACTAGAAATGATGTTTAAAGCCTTTCATAACAATAAGATTTCAGCAACAACAGAAATCATAGTCAAATTCTCCAATTTTAGGTCCATTCCATGCACAAAGAACAACATTGTCATAGAAAAAGAAGGCAGCAAAATCCAGGTCCATTCCATGCACAAAGAACAACATTGTCATAGAAAAAGAAGGCAGCAAAATCCAACACTAAAGTATTCACTGAAGAAAGAATAGCCTACATTTGAAAGCAAAAACAAAAATGAGAAAAATACTTACATAGGGATCTTAGTCTGCTTATTCCAAGGACTCGAACTAGATGATCCTTGACAATGGACATGCAACATATATTACCCTCTCTTATTGAATATTAAACAAGTGGACCAACTTGGAACGTACTTTGCCCTGCGAAAAGGAAGAGCTATAAGATAACGTTATTGAATTAAAAAGAAAAAAACACGGAAAAAGAAGAATGCTGTTAAATTTAAAGAAAAGAAAACAGAAAAAGAAGAAAGAAAAGCGACTCGTTTCTCCGCAATTAAGATAACAAAACACGACCTCCCAATCGTCTTCACCATTTTTCTCTAGGTCCCGAGAAAGCAAACAACCAATGCTTTTTAAGCACCACCATCAAACTAGTACAACTAGTACAGAATTGAGTATAAGAGAGACGAATTTTACAAACCCCTAATGATCGGAGGACAAAGACAACCGCTGCAATTCAGAAATATTAGTCCGATTCCAGTGCTCTACACTTGCACTATCCGTGGAAAATAAATTCGTAGTGGAAAATATCTCAGATTTGAAGGTCAATTTAAGACAGGAAAATTTTATTCCATAAACAGAGAGAGAGAGAGAGAGAAAGCTCCTGATAGATCGAAGTCCATGCAACTCCTACAAAAGATCTCGCAAACATATTTCGCCAGAGACCAACTCAGATTATTGGACTCTTCGAAAAAGGAACCAGGAAAAATACGAATTGTCAACGCTGTTCCAAGATAACTCTCTCACAAAAAAAAAAGGGCATGTCCTCATCAGATCATAACAATCGTCGCAAACCCTAAGGAAGAAAACCAGAAAGAGTAGGGCTAGAAGAACATTACCACAGTGGAAAACCTGTGAGCGGAGAACCGCAAAAATATCAAGGGGCCGCAGCAGCTGCAGGTGAGTTATATTTATAGTTAGATGGACGGCTAAGATTAATTTCAAAGCATTAATGTGCGGCTATGATTTATTAAATCAAAGTCGGTTAATTCAGCTTGACTTTGACGCAACTCGTTTTCCATGTTAGAATCCGTGTACAGCTCATTCTGCTTGACGCAGTCAATACTCAATTTTCTTTAGTACTATTTAATATTTTTATAATTTTTTATGAATACTGAAAAAAATGTAATTTACGAAAATATAATACTAATTTACATTACTTAATAATCAATAAATTATTTAAATTACTAGAAGGAATAAATCTTATTAATTTTTTAATTAATTCATTGTTTTTCTTTTGCTTTTATAATTGGAGTAAATCTAATTTTTTTGGGTTGTTTAGGATAATAATAAAAATAAAAATGTATGGATAGATATATTTATCAAATATGTATGTGTATGTTAATTTATATAAGAATGAATTTATATTTATTAATTTATTTGCAAATGCATTGCATGCGATACATTATTATTATTATTAAAGTAAATACAATTTAATTTAATTTAATTTTCTATTATATTGAAATAAAATAAAATAATGATTAATATATAATAATTTGTCTAATACTATTATATTAGAAAATAACAACAATGACAATTTTAATAATTAAAAAAAAAAAAAAGAAGCTCTTGATTTGAGTCGTTTATCGAATCTAAGAATGACCAAATCAGCTACATAGACTAATTAACAAGGAACAATAAGGCAAAACTATTACTATTATTTATAGCTTAATAAATAATAATTAACAAAAAATAATAAACATATTTATTTATTTATTTGTTTTTAACAAGTAATGTGTTTACATAACGTAATTAAAATGCAAATTCGTGTAATCAACATAAAATAAAATTTAAATATGATATAACTAATTGAAATTTATAAAACCATCCATTATAGCATATTATATAAATAATACTTATTTTTAATAGATAAAAATATAATATGGCAAATAGCAGTTAGAAGGACATAGGTTAAACATTTACCACTTCCTCTGTTTTTTTTCTTTATCTGCTATTCGATGCTTCTATTGCCACATTAAACGGCGTAGTTTCAGAAACCCGAAAGCGCTTTTTCGTTTGTTCCTCTCGTATTACTGTTTCTTTTTCTTTCTCATTGCCCATCTTCCCTAGCAGTTATACTTTTCGACGATATTCCGGTGATTATTTCAGTCACGTGCCACCGCGAGCGGAAAGCGGGAAAGGTAGAACCTCATCACACTTCGAACTTACCTAAGACGTCTATCAAAAATTTGCAATTATCATGGGTTATTATTGGGTTTTAATTCCCTCAGGCAAAATAATGTTTTATCTAGCGTAATTGTGTAAATTAGTAGAATAGAATCAACTCATCTTGATTCATTTTTTCTTTTCTTTTCTTTAAATTCATGTGATTTACACTCTGATAATTTTTCTTTTGTTAATGGTTGAGTGAACTTGCTGAGATTTGTGAAATGGAGTTGTGAATTTTGGTTTTTCTGTCTTTAGTAAATTCTTAGTGTGAAAAAGTGCCTACTGAATTGCTCGCAAATTGAAAGATGCCCCATAATTTTTCTTTTGTCCTTTTTAAAGCCTCTCTGTTCATTATATTTGTTGCTTCGGCTGGTTTACCGTTCATTTCACTTCCTTTACTCCAGAACTCGATCAACCTAATTTAATGTAGTATATGATTGTATTATAGAGCTTTATTTCGTGGGAGACTGGATTGACAGACTTGTAAGGGGTATAATTTTAATGAGTTTTTTTTGCTCTTTTAATTTTTTTTTTCTCGGTTTAAGGATAGTTTGGCTAGGCTAATTGCAATTAACAAGAGAGAGAGAGAGAGAGTAGTAAAAGGAAGCAAAGGTACAAATAAGGTGATTAAGGTTTGATGAAAAGGATAGGCAGTTTGCTTATGTGCCCCAGTTGTACAAAGAAGGAGAAGCATCCCTGCCTCTCCAAGCCTTCTGTGGATACCTCTGCCCATGTGGTTGAATTAGAAGCTAGATTATAGTTTCTGATTCTGTAATTAAGTGGAATTCAACTGAAGATGAATTGGATTCCACCACTTGATCCTGGAAATGACCCTTTTCTTTTCTAATAAAAATAAACCAAGGCAAACTTTGATGTAGTTAACCTGTATTCTATATGTTGCAAGCTTTGGCTTGCATTGAAGTTTGTTGGGGTTGGCTGTTATCTTGATAAACCCTTGCAATATAGTATGAAATTGTAGATACATCAGGAGCCGTTGATTTTGTTGCTTATCAGTTGGTCTTGTTGTGTTTATTCAACTTTTAAGGTTAGATCATATAGATGTTTCTAAACTAACTTATATTCCCCCTCTCTCCAGGTTGTCTGAAAGCAAGCTAATTGATTTTATTTGAGCAAAATATCCCCAATTTTTGACGAATTTGGAAGGTTATCAATATTTGGATCTTCAAGGCCCTTAGATTTGGGAGCCTTGAAGTTTTGGAGACAGGTAAATGCTTATTTTGATTGTCTGATGATGCATTAATTTTCAATAATTTTTGCTAGTAGTTTGAGGGGTTTTGGAGCGTCATTCTAGTAAATGTTTTTTCTTATCTCAATCAATTCAATGGATATTTGATTGTGGCTGGGAACTTAAAAGTAAAAAAAAAAAATTTGTGTTACTGAGCTGGTAGTGGCCTAATGGGTGATGAAGAAGAAGAAGATATTCATTAGGAAAAAGCGGATGTTTCTGTGTAGTTTTTCTTTAAACCCTTGTAGTAATTTGTACTTTTTTTTTTTTTTTTTTTCAGTAATGCTATGGGAGGTGGTAGCTAGGTGCTAGTAACTTTATTGACCATATATAATTTGGTTGGGAGTCTTTACCATATGTAATCATCTTCATGTTCTCAAATTTTTGTTTGACATTTTTATCTCTTTAGTTTGTTTAATTGTTTTTGTTGTTGTATAGCATATTTATGATATATGAGGATTGATTTGTTTGGAAGATGACTGAAGCCCTCTGTAGCACTGAGCAAGTACCTGATGAAGAGTTAAATGAGAGCTGCAAAGAGAAAGACTATAGCACAGCAGAGTTGCATGATCAAAATGGTATACCTGAAGAAAAGAAAGATTTTGTTCCACCTGCTGTTGGAATGGAATTTGAGTCTTATGATGATGCATACAATTATTACAATTGCTATGCTAAGGAAGTGGGCTTTCGTGTTAGAGTTAAGAATTCATGGTTCAAGAGAAACAGTAGAGAAAAGTATGGGGCAGTACTCTGTTGCAGTAGCCAGGGATTCAAAAGAATTAAAGATGTGAATCGTTTAAGAAAGGAAACGAGAACTGGTTGTCCTGCAATGATAAGGATGAGACTGGTGGACTCCAAGAGGTGGAGGGTGCTAGAGGTTACACTTGAACACAACCACCTGCTAGGTGCTAAGGTATACAAATCAATTAAGAAGATTGGAACTGGAAATAAAAGGAAGTCACAGTCAAGTTCAGATGCAGAAGTACGAACCATTAAGTTGTATCGGGCCCTTGTAATAGATGCAGGGGGCAATGGGAACTCAACTTCAAATGCCAGAGGACTCAGGAATTTTTCTGAATTATCCAATCAACTAAACCTTAAAAAAGGCGATACACAAGCTCTTTATAACTACTTCTGTCGCATGCAGTTGACTAATCCAAACTTCTTTTATTTGATGGACCTAAATGATGAAGGGCATTTGAGAAATGTGTTCTGGATTGATGCTAGGTCAAGGGCTGCATGTGGTTACTTTGGTGATGTCATATATATTGACACTGCCTATTTGTCAAGCAAATATGAAATGCCACTTGTGGCATTTGTCGGAATAAATCACCATGGCCAGTCTGTTTTGTTAGGTTGTGGCCTGCTTGCAGGTGAGACAACAGATTCTTATGTTTGGTTGTTCAAAACATGGCTTTCATGTCTATCTGGGTGCTCTCCACAAACTATTATTACGGACCGGTGTAAGGCTTTGCAGAGTGCAATTGCAGAGATATTTCCAAGGTCTCACCATCGTATTGGTTTATCCCACATCATGAGAAGAGTTCCAGAAAAATTGGGAGGATTGCGCAACTATGATGCAATCAGAAAGGCATTGACAAAAGCAGTTTATGAAACATTGAAAGTGATTGAATTTGAAGCAGCATGGGCATTTATGGTCCAGCAATTTGGTGTTGTTGATCATGAATGGCTTCGATCACTGTATGAAGATCGAGTTCGGTGGGCTCCAGTCTATTTAAAAGACACTTTTTTTGCTGGAATGTCAACTGCCTGGCCTGGAGAGGCATTGAATCCATTTTTTGATAGATATGTGCATAAACAAACTCCTTTAAAAGAATTTCTTGATAAATATGAATTAGCCCTACAAAAGAAGCACAAGGAAGAAACACTTGCAGATATTGAGTCTAGAAGCTCTGGTCCCTTGCTAAAAACCAGATGTTCATTTGAAATGCAGCTTTCCAAAGTCTATACTAGGGAAATATTTAAGAAGTTCCAATTTGAGGTGGAAGAAATGTACTCTTGTTTTAGCACAACACAGATTCATGTTGATGGTCCAATTATAATATTTTTGGTGAAGGAGCGTGTTATGAGCGAAGGAAATAGGAGAGAAATTAGAGATTTTGAGGTTCTGTATAATAGAAGTGCTGGAGAAGTTCGATGCATATGCAGCTGCTACAACTTCAACGGTTATTTATGCCGGCACGCATTGTGTGTGCTTAACTTTAACGGAGTGGAAGAGATACCTTCAAAGTTCATATTATCAAGGTGGAAAAAGGATTACAAGAGATTACATATTCCAGATCATGGCTCTAATAGAGTTGATGCTACTGACTGTATCCAATGGTTTAATCAATTGTATAGAAGTGCATTGCAAGTTGTGGAGGAGGGGGTGATTTCTTTAGACCATTACAGTGCTGCGTTGCAAGCATTTGAAGAGTCACTGAACAGAGTTCATGAAGTAGAAGAGAAGAAAGAAGAGGTTACAATATAAAGGTGAAATATTGATTGTAAATATTATTGCAGTCTTGTCTTTTAAAAGGACAGAAATTGGAATTTGGAGTTGTTACCAAAGAGAATTACTCCACTACAATGTGTGAAGTGTTGTGGGAAATGTGTTATATATACTTTTTACCTGGAACATCAAGGAGTATTTCTTCAGCTTCCTCGTCCTTTTTGGTTATGCATCATGAGTAATTTTATATCTGATTATTGTTGGATATAAAAAAAAAAAAATCAAAATTTTTTATTTTTTTAAAATTTTTTTTCTCAAACTTGTTTATGAGAAACACATCTATTTACTTACTTTTTTTTTTTTTTCCAGAAGTAAAATTCAAAACTCAAAAGAAAAAAAAGGGAAAATTTTTTTTTTTTTTTTGAAATGTAATGTCAAACATAACTTTAATAAGATGAATAAGGTAATTGCTTTGTGAGTTACAAAATTTTACTGGTTATTTTTAACTAAATTTATATGGAGAATCGCATTAAATTAAAAATTAAAAAAAATTGACTTTTATTTCATCAATTCTTATAAAGAAAAATTCACTCTAATAATATATAAAACTTATTAATATAAATTTTATCTCAATATAATAAAATCGTGAAGAAAATGATGTGATACACAACCCCTTTTTAATTAATTTCATTTGGAAGTTGGAAAATTAATTTCATTTGGAAGTTGGAACTAAGCACGCTCATCTCTTAAAAAAAGAAACATGCTCATAGCAAAATTTAGATAATGATATATGATTCTAGTTTGGAACCGGTCGAACTGGAATCAAACTAGATTGGTGGTCAACAGTTTTAGATCGGAACCGTTGAGAAACCGGATTGGAAACTAATTCTGGAATTGAAACCAAAATTTAAAAAAAAACTAAGCATCTTGCCTGAGTGTTAGAGCGGCGAGTGACCGTTTCAACGCTAGGGACCTAACACGCCTTAGGTCCTCCCCTCTCCCAACACCATTTTTTTATTTTTTATAAATTAATTTAAAATATAAATATTTTAAAAAAATAAATATAATAAAAGACAAAAATGTAACTACAATTAGAAAAATAACAGATATAGTTTGAAGATATTTTTGTCTTTTTAACTATTCAAAATTTTTCTATAAATACCTTAACTCATTTCAATTTTATTTCATCAATTTCTCTCTCAATTCTATATGCATACTTCCTCAAATTCTCTCAACTATACAAAATTATTTTTTCTCTCTAGTTTCTCTAATTACATACTATTTTTTTTTAAACTCTATAATTGTCAAATTTTTCTCTTTTTATTCTCCAAAATGGTAAACAATAGTGGAATAAGCCAATTTAAAAACTCAACAATCTTTTTGTGGATATGAAAAATTATGATAATTTTGTTAATGTGAAGGATAAGGAGGAGGAGATGACAAACTAATTGGCTTTCGAATACATCACTCAACAAAACCAAAGAATGACGAATAATATTCCAACAAATGTAGGTCAAAGGCTGAATCAAAAATTCTGCTCCTCCAATATTTTTCAAATTTATTTCAAAAAAAACAACTAAATGATGGCCAATTACAAGTTCGGTGCAACTATTGTGGCCAAACTTATAAATTTAAACAATGATATCGGTATGATACTTTCAAAAGGCATTTGGAAAATAAACATGTGACTCAACTCGGTATCGTGAAAAAATAAATCCAAAACTCCAGGTTGCAAGTTCGTCTTCTAACTCTTAATTGTTTCAATATGATGATAAAACATATAAACAAGAAATGACAAAAATGATAAGTGTTAAAAATTTATCTTTTAGTTTTTGTGAAAAAATTGACTTTAATAATTTTTATTAAACTGTTTTAAATCTTGTTGTTAAATGTATTACAAATAACACTCTTAAACGTACTTTTATTTAAATTGTATAATGAAAATAAAAAGGAATTGTGCAAAGTTTTTTCTTCTTTGAATGGACGTGTTGCAATTTATAGTAATATTTGAAGTGATTATTGGCGCATACATTCATATATGAGTATAGTATGTCATTGGATTGGTGATAATTGAATTATCCAAAAAAGATTACTTGCCTTTAGAGTATTTGATAATAGACATACAGCAGATAATATTTATAAAATGATAAAAAAAACTTTGGAAGAATACGGTTTAGTTAATAAAATTTTTTCAATCGGTTTTAATAATGCGGCAGTTAACACTACTTATATTACAGAGCTTCAATTTCTATGTTAATCTTATATTGGTTGAAAATTTTTTTATATTAGATGTGCATATCATGTTTTAAATTTATGTGTACAAGATGATTTAAAAAATTGGATGATACAATTAAACTAATAAAACAAGCAATTATTTATTTGCATGGACATCCCTAAATTCTGAAATCATGGATTCAATTTTGTTGTGACAATGGCAAAAAACCGAAAAAATTTCCATAAGATATTCCAACTTGTTGGAATTCCGCATTTGAATTAATCAACGAGACATACACATATAAAAATTTATTATGCTCATTTATTTCCACTAATTTGACATAAATCAATGTATATCCATAATATTTGGACGTTTGTAAAACTTTTTTAGAGATTTTGAAAGTTTTTAACGATGCAACATCCTACATGTTATTTATTTTTTGCTTAATGTATTAATATTGTTGATATGTTTAAAAAATATATAAATAATGTTATTTTGCATGATGTTATATTTGTCATGTAACATAAGTGGTTATCTTATGTTAAAATGATTCATTTGATTAATTTTGTATGTTGTATTCTTAATTCTAGGTGTATAATTACTATATTATATGAATATTTGTAAATTTAATATGAGTGTCTTGATATTGAAGATGTTAATATTGATTAATTAGTAAATGAAGTTAGAAGAAATATTTGTGACCTATTTAATAAATTTAGTAATTTATATAATATTCCTACTTCCACTAGTTTTAGTCATAAAGATGTTGAACTGAGAACTATGAGAAGATATAATTGTTTGATATTAAAAAGTCATAAAAAATATCGATCATCCGAACTTGACATTTATTTAACAACATATTCATATTTTGAGTTTGGTGATAGTAAAGCATGTAAAGAGTTTCATATATTTAAATGGTGAAATCGCCACCAAAACACTTATTTCGTGTTTGCTCAAATTGTAAAACAAATTTTTGTATGTCCAGTTTCAATAGTTACAATTGAATAAGCATTTAATTCATAAGGTAATATTTTGGACGAGACGCAATCTAGTATAGCTCCTGAATCAATTGAAGCTCAAACATGTATCGTTAATTGGACTAAAGCGGCCCTAAGACAACAAAAATTTGAAAAAGAAAAATACGATAAAGAATTAACTTCTACAACTAAAGTAATTATTGGTACATTCGGTACCAGCGTTTTAGATTAAATAAAATAAAATGATATTCAACAAATTTAAATGATAAGAGAACTCTGTGAGATTTGATTCCTCTGAATCTCAAGAAGATACGTAAACACCTTAATTAACGGTAAAAAAATTAAATTCAAGCTTTTCAAGTTTTTTTTTTCAAATTTACCTTAAATATTTTTTAAAATTATAAATAAATAATCCACTTATAAATTTTTAACATTATTATTTTCATTTTTTTTTTGAAATTTAACTTAAATAATTTTTAAAATTAAAACTAAATATTCCACTTAATTTTTTTAATTTATTACTTCTAAATATTTTTTAAATTTAACTTAAATATTTATTACTTTTTCTCTCATTATCCTAATTTAAATTTTCTTTTCAATTTGTACAATTAACTCAAAATAATTACAATTTATATAAATAATACATTATTTTAACCTTAATTTAATTTTTTTAACACATAAATTATTTTTAATTATTAAATTTAATTTTATATTAAAAAATAAATAATTTGAACTGATCAAACCGAAATAGAATCATTTTCTGGCCGGTTTCAATCCGGTTCAAATCTTTTTGAATCATGGAACCGGCGGTTTGGAATCGGTGACCACCTGGATATATGTACAATCTGATATTTTAGATGGGAGACATAATTCCACTTTTGTTGGCCCGTTTTGCTGATGTGGCAACTTATGAGTGGGTATAAAAAATACTCGAGTGGAAAGACTCTTGAGTTTGATCCGTAGGAAGCAAAGTCCATGACGCACTATTTCAAGAATTTTTTCCGCTCCTTCAGTCCCTATCGCTACTCTTTCATGCTTACAATTGTGATTTGTGAAATCTTTTAGGTATGTCCGCTCTTCTTTTGATCATCTTCTTTGTGTCTTCTTTCAGTTTCGATCATCTGGTTCATTTGCATGTCATCAACAATCAGCCTTTCCTTTTTTTGAAATTAAAAGAAAATTTTCTTAGTAATGTTGTTCTTTAGATAAATCAGATCTGGGAAATCAGTTCATGTTAATTTGATATTAGGGTTCTATAAAAGCTCATTTTTTTATCCAACTGCGATTTATGGCTAAAGAAAATCATATTGTTTACTTGTTTTAAGTATTAGCACAATCAACCAAGAAATCTTCTATATATTATGAGTTATTGTTGTAGTTACTTATTTGGGTCTATATATTAGGGATAGGGTGATAATATTACATATTTAGGAAATTTTGTACCAAATGTGATGGAGCAATTCCCATTTTGCAAGAACGTTACAGGGTTTGTGACTGAATTATCTGCATTAGATGTGGTTTGGAAGTATATATTTTTTATTTACTTCGGAGACTGATGGGTATTGAACCATTTGTGTTCGTATTTTGGTTGCAGAAGCTGTAGATGTCTCTTTTTCTTGAAATATTGCGGTGTGTACTTTGCTGTTCTGAAGATGATCGAGATGGAAACGACAGTGAACCACTGTATAGAAACACTTCATGGGAAACAAGGGTGAATACAAGTGAACATGTTAATTACAGGCTAATATCTGATTCAGGAACAAGAAATTCAGCAAACTATGGATCAACATATGCCAAGTCAGTGGAAAAATTTCATGATGTGAGTGGTAGTTTGAAACAAAGCACAAAATATGTACCCGTACCTTCCTGTGATCCACCTGCATCCTCCTCTAGGCTACCACAATCTTCATCAATTCAGAGTCTGTCCGGACCTCAACCCCAAACATCTTGTAACCAAATTCATTCGTCACTTATACCAAAAACAACTTGTACTAAACCATCTCCAGTATCTCCTATACACCAGCCGCCTTCATCAAAACCATCTCCTCAAGCAACTTCACGTTCTTTAGATCCATCTCCTTCCATTCCTAAGCTGCCAACATGCCATTCTAAACTGTCATCTCCTTCCATTCCTGTGCCTTTGGCATCTTCTTCTAAACCTACTGCCATTTCACATATAGCACCTCAATCTTCCTCGGGGCCTTCTCCATCAGCCTCCAAGGCCCCTCCATCTTTTAAGCCAACTCTAGCTCCAGCTTCCTTAAATTCAAGTGATCAGCGGAAGAAAGCTAACTATATATCAGTTCAAAAGAATATGTCACCTATATATGCAATTCCCCAACATATTCAAGATTTAATAAAGACAGACAGGGTTCCTGAAGTTCTCAAAAGGCCATTGTCTTTGTTGACATACAAGGACTATTTTGCTGCTCTTCTGTATGCTGAGGACTTCTATATTGAGGTACGTACATGATTCCCATCTTAAGCAATTTTTATTAAGATTGCAGTTTGACAAGAAAGATAAATATTGTTATGTGGATCATAAACATTTTGTATACTGTAAATATCGAAGGCTTTTTGCAAGTACTTGTGTACTGTAAATTCTAATGGTGGACTAATGATAATGGTGTCACAAATGTCTAGAATAACTTATAGCTGGATGTAATCAACAAGTCCTGATTGATGGGTTGATTAGATCAGACCATTTTCTTCATGCAATAGACTAAATTTGGTGTGTTAGTGATGGTGAAAGATTAGGCTTTTTGGTAACTGAAAAGTTGAGATAGGTATATAAAATTCATAGTGATTTTGGCTAGTAAAGAATACTTGTATTACTGGTGTGGAATTTACAAATATAAATCTATTTTATGTTTCAATAAATTGGTTTTTATAGCACTAAGGGAGTATTTATTCCTCTTGTACTCCATTTTTTATGGTGTGAGCGTGGGTTGATGATGGATTCGTCCATAACTTCAATTCAGTTCAATGAATCATCTAAGTTCTGGGCAGCTGCTGGTGCAAATATTTTTTTTGAGCTGGTTAACTGCTTTGCATTAGTTGCCAAATTCTGTACAATTGAGAACACTTTTTAACTTTAGATGGCATCAATTTTGCTGGGTCAGAGGCTTTAATGGTTAACTGAACTTCAACTATCAACTGATTAGGTTATAGTTTCTTAATGAATTGCATAGCAAATAATGCCTGAATTAATGCACTTTTACATTGGAAAAACTGGCAATAGTAACATACAAATACAGAGAAACAGAAACAGAGTAAAATGTACTAAGCATGAGCATGACCACATATTTGGTAGATAGATTTGCATTATAGGATTTTCTATTGCTAATATGGTGAAAGAAAGGAAGCTTCCTGATCTATAGAATTTTGTTCTAGAGTTGTTAGTATCTTCATCTTGTAAATTCATCCTTTGGATTGAGGTTGGATATGTATATTGTTTGAATCAGAAATGGAGCAAGTTCAAATTGGGGAACGTCACTTTAAAGTTGCAAGAAGCAACAATATTGCAATGGTCATACTTATTGGACAGGTATGAGAAGGAACATAAAACCTTTGTGTCATTTGAGATTGATGCATCACGTGAGAAGAGACCGTTTCTTTTATCAAGGGACTTCATATTTGTGAGACCCTCAGGAACAAATATTGAGCCATTCAAGGTTAGCCTCCTTATCTTTCCTTAGATGTATGTTGCGAACAAATATATGTATTCAAGTTACGCATATCTATCACAGTTTCATCTTATCCAATATTTTCAAATGCAAATCAGGGTATCATCTATCGAGTGGAGAGGAGCACTAATGTACTGGTTGAATTTGGTGGAGATTTTCATGCTCAGCATTATTCATCCCGCAAATACGATGTTAGCTTCTCATTTAACAGAGTTTGTTTGAAAAGGGCTCATCAAGCAATTGAAGCTGTCTCAGATCCTTTATTTAAAAGTTTCACTTTCCCTGATTGTGACTTCAGGAGGAAAATCCCTACGTCATCACCTGCCTATAGAAATTATAAACTGGATATGGATCAAATATCTGCTGTTAGTCAGATCATAAACTTTCAGGGGTCACCACCTTATCTTATTGAGGGTCCACTCTGTGTAACTATGAAAGAAAAGGAGGGATATCATTCAAAAAAACTATCAAGAACTGGATTGGCAGTCCAACAAGCAGTGCTGGAAATTTATCAGCGCTCGAAGACAAACCGGGTTCTTATATGTGCACCTATTAACAGCACATGTGATCTTCTGACAAGAAGCTTGAAGGAGATTCCTGAATCAGAAATATTTCGAGCCAATGCTGCATTTCGGGAGATAGATGAGGAATTTTTAGACATTCTTGATTTGAGTCTTTTCAAAGGCGAATGTTTTGCTTGTCCTCCACTTCAGAATCTCAAAAAATTCAGAGTAATATTGTCTACTTACATTAGTAGCTTTCGGTTATGTAAGGCAGGCATATCTGCTGGTCATTTTAGTCACATTTTCATGGTGGATGCCTCATCAGCTATTGAGCCAGAAGCAATGGTGGCTCTAGCTAATTTGGCTAATGAGAATACAGCTGTTATAGTTACCGGTGCGCCAAAAAACCGTTCGAATTGGGTCCGTTCTGATCTTGCTAGAAAGAATGGGTTGATGATCTCTTTCTTTGAAAGACTTTGCAAAAGAAATCCATACAGGAGTCTTGATCCGAAGTTCATCACACAGCTTGTAGACTCTGACAGCAAATCAGATGGTAGAGATAGTTTCTTGTCATTCTCTTACATATAGGCTGCACCTCTCAATTCATGAACAACAATATTCTGCTACTGTGAACTATAAGTGGATTTTCAAGTTTTTATTTTGGGTTTTGCATGAAACTGACGTTTGCATAACATAAGAACAACAAAGAATGAAGAAGATTTACTACACATTCGATATGCGTAGAGAACTTATTTTTTCTCGTTAATTTTTCGAAACAGGGAAGAAAACAAGTATTGTACTAAAGAGAAAAACTTGAACAGCTTGTTAGCAATTGCAATGTCAAGAATTGCACATTGCTACCTATATTTTTCGAAAGCATTTTACTAAAAGAATCCTACACTCTCCTCCGTTTTCTTTTCTTGGCAGCTTTCATCTTCTTCTTTTTCATGTATATTCATAAGAATCATACTTCGTTGCTTGTACTATTTACAGCTTGCATGGTTTCAATTTCTTTCGAATTCTTTGGTATAATAAGTTGAGACTTTTTCATCTCTGTGCCTTTACCCCATAATACTGCATATAACCCGCATACGATCAAAGTTCCTCCTATTAAGCTGCAATTTATGAAAAGAAAGATGAAGGGTTTAATAATTAGATATTAAATTTCCAACTCATGTAAAATTAAGGTTGGTTCAGTAATTAATTTATTAGTTAACGTAGGATGCCATGCATGCGTACCTTCCAACATGTAATTGCTCATCAAGCACAAGAGATCCCGCCAGTGCAGTAAATAAAAGCATTAGAGGGTAAAAACTCGATGCGTATAATGGTCCTCTAATACTTACACACCATGTCATTAGAGTTATCATCATTCCATGTACTACTATTCCCTGTAAATAACCAAATCTTAATATCACAAGAGAAAGTGCCTAGTCAAAATAACTTATATTATACTCTGTTATTGAGAAATTTTTAGATAAATTCAGTTTATTACGTTATTTATAGACTAAATTAATTATTTATTGATATGTATTTAATTATTTTATTTTTATTGGTTGTAGCCATATATCTCATTTAATGATTAGATTAGTTTATAAATAAGAATTTAAAAACATATACCGCGTAAAGTGCGCTGATGAGCCTTATGTTCCAACCCAGTTTCCACTGTGTCCAATCCTTTTCAAAGCATAAGGCAAAAACAGTGGATTGAATTGCAGCCATGAATGACATCAAAGCAGTGCTGGAATAAGGGCATGGATATCTTGCATTCATTTTGGCCTGAATTATTAACCACGATGAAAAAGACAAGCAATTGCCTAAACCACATAATAAACCCAATATTTGCGTGCTATTGGATGATGCCACGTGGCCTCCATGAGGTCTGAAAACTTTCATCAGGTTAAAATGAGTTGACCACAGGCCAATTTCTGCCCCTTTATAAAATGTCATCAGCATTGCTCCTCCTATGCTCACTAATGTGCCCACCAGCTTTGCCTTTCCAGCCAAGCTTGTTATTCCCATTTTCTCCAGTCTACAATTTCCACCGTGATCAAAATTTTCACATATACACACTAAATTACCCTCTTACATTAATTAATATAAATAATAAAAATACCGAAAAGAAATTGCTAAGACAAAAGTGACGGCCGGCATGAGATTAGTTATCGCTGTAGCAAAGGTTGCAGATGTCAACACTACACTCTCTGCATTCAAATTTTGAGCCAGTGTGCCCCTGCATGCAATGCAATTACACTGTGTCAGAAAATCACATATTCTTTTTATAAAATTATGAAATTATTTTGAGATTTCCAATAATTTTTTTGTTTCAATTATATTTTTTATTTTAAACAATTCTTCTGTAAAAGAATTTTAAATAAAATTTTGAAAAAATTTAGAATACATAGTAAATTTAATTTTATATATTAGAGAGTCAAAATTTTATTCTTTATTCTAATTGTTGTTAATGAACTTCTAATTTCTATGTATATTTTATTTTTTTTACTAGTATGATTCTTTAAGAATATTTTTCTTTTTTCTTACAATAAAAATTATTTAATTATATATATATATATTAATTTATACATGATAAATTAAATAAAATAATAAAAATATAAAACTTTATTGAACTTATAGAAAAAATTTTACACTTCATATTTAAAAATGTTCTAAAATATTTTTTTGTTATATATAAGAATATTGTTAATGATGCTCTTAATAAAAGATTTTGTTCGCTCTCACGAGCTTAGCCTAGTGGCAATAGCATGTTACCTGAGCTCTATGAGTTCAAGTTCAAATCCCCCTCTCTTGATGTAAAAAAGAAATAAATTATTTTTTTCATTATTATTGTACGTTCCATATAACAACTAAACAAATTTATTTAAAATAAATTTAATATATTATCGTCGTAGAAACATAGAAACAATTAAAGCGATCTTACTAATTTTTATGGAAAAATTATTATTTATACTTTATAATTTAATATAATACATTAATACTTTTCTAAAATTTGAAAATTATATGATTTACTTCATGTGGTTCGACATAATATACTAGTATCCATGAGATTTTAAAAAAAAATTATACATATAGATAAATCGTATAATTTTTAAATGTTAAGGGTACTAGTGTATTGTATTATGCAAAATTAGGGAGGTAATTTTCTCTTTCTTTAATCCAGCTCTAAAAAAATATTTTTCTTGTAATACCCTTTTCCACTGTAATCTGTATTCATATTTTTTTTCTTTATTCGATAATAATAATAATAATAATAATAATAATAATAATACTTTTTTCAACAAAATCTGCAAAGATATGGAAAGCTCCAAGCTGCATGCTTTTCTACTCTAAACCACCTACCCAAAAAACCCACATAGAAATGCTTGAAAGAGTATAGTCTTTGTAAGTTTAGGCCTGCTCTTCCTGCATGTTAGAAAAGAAACTTACAGTTAGAATTTAACAAATTCTTAATTATATATTGAAAAAGAGAAATTTTTATATAAATTCAATATACTAATCCAATCAATCATTTATATATGTGCATATTATATTCACATAAATTAATAAAAATAAAATAATTAATAAATATATATATATATATCAATAACTGATTGAATTATTTTATAAATAACCTTATATACTGAATTTACTTAAATATTTTTCCTTTAAAAGAAAGAAAGAAAGCTAACCTCTCAAAGATGAGAGCCAGAGGAGTCAAGAAAGCAGTGGCAAAGATAAATCTATAGGCAAGAAGAACCTTCATACTCATACCATCATAAGCAGCCAATTTGTAGATAATATTAACTCCAGCAAAAAAGAACTGAACCACCACCATTAACAACACTGGCTTCAGCTCATGCAACCACACACAGATTTTCTTCACCATCTCCGCCGCCATATTCTTGATTAGCAGGCAGGACGAAAATGAAAGATTTTCTGTATCTATTTCATCAATGAGAAGCAGAATTCGAATTAATTCTTAGATTTCTTTTGTTTCGAATATGCCATATTTAGTTGTATTTATAGTGGAGGATGATGCTCCCCGCTAGCAATTGTGTTTTTAATGTGCTTTTTATTTTGGAAAACACATTTAGATTTTAATTAGTTTATATATTCATTAACCCTCCTTTTTTATTTTTACTTAATTGACATATTAAAAACTTTTAAACACATTATTTTAATTAATATTTTTATAACTGTTATCGAATTAAGTTAATTAAAAAAAATTCTTAAAATTTAGAAAAGTAATATAACAAACAATAATTATGATGCTAATGTACGTGTTCTTTTTATTGAAAAAAAAAATGTGCGAATTTTAATCACAAAAAGAATTCGAATAATTTTCCAATGATGGTGGGAACTATTTAGTATAAAGTTAAGCACTGCGAATTTTATTTCATAAAAAATCTGAACTATAATGAGACATAAGGATATTGTCCGACGTCGATAGTGCAAAATATGATTATAATTTTCAAAATATTAATAAATAAATAATAAAATATCAATTTATTAAAATAAATGAGAAGATCGTGTGGTGAATATTTTTTCCTATCAATAAAAATGAAAAAATTAATAACGGGTGCAGAAAAAGTACAAACATACAATAATAGTAAAACCCACTATTATATATATCTACAATTTCAAAGATATTGTTAAATAAATTAAATTAATATCTCCAACTATATTAATTAATTAATGTATACTTTTTTTAAATATTTTTATTTAATTTATTAGGTCATGTTTTTTTTCATGAGGGGCAATACTTCAGTTCATTGCAATTTTGCTTTTGTTTTTCCTTTTTTTCTTTCTATCTTATAATTTTTGCAGTGGATATTTGAAATTGATGTGGAGTATTATAAAATTATATTTTAAATATTTTTATTTAATTGTCTCATTTTTTTAATTTTTTATAAATTGTTTTGTCTAAGTTTGAATTTGAAAAAAAAAATCTATTTATCTATTTTTACTAAAAATAATTTTTAAAATTCAAAAATATTAAAAATATATTTTTTTTTTCAAAAAAATGTTTCTTTAAAACTCAATTCCAAACTGCCTTATATTTGTTGACTGAATGTGTCAAAGGCTTCCATATGTCATGACTCCTGAGTCCAGCATCCCAAGTGTCTGATTGTCTAATTAAATTATAAAAAATATAATTTATTTGTATAGTTAGTTAGTAAATTCACTGTCTCCTTCATTTAATATACTTTATCATGAATTTATTAATTAAAAAAATAATATTCACCATTTAAGGTAATTTTTGATAAGTTTTTTTTTATTATTTTTTGTTTAATTTTTTATTGCCAAATATATAGTCTACAGCAACATATGATGAGCTGATTGAATGCGTATAGTGTGTAAAAATGATTTTTTTATAAAATTTAATTATATAAACTACATTATATGAAATTTTAATTAATTATATAGAATGTAAAAGTAAGCCCACATATATAAGTGTTAAAATTAAATAAAACTACTATTAAATTAAAACATTACTTAGTGCATTGAATAGTTCATATCCACTCTTTAGCCTTTATAATTAATGTCATCATCACTTTTTTTTTTCCATCTCATGTGGATTTAAACTTGTGTTAATTACTGTTGGTTAAATTAAGCAATAAATTACATAAAATTAGGCATCACTGAACCTCATTGGTCATCATGCACATAATAAGCACGAGTTTTGAAACTTGATTTTTTAATTTTTTAATTTTATAGTGGGAGGTAACAATGTTTGCATTAACTCATGTGTTATACTAAATATAATTATGTAAATTTCATTAGATTAATTGATCTTTTATATAATTTAAAATTATAAAATATCGAATATAAATAGTGCTTTTGCACAATGTGGTAATAAAATAATTAAGTATGATATGTGCAAAGGTGTCAATCATATAATATAATATAAAATAAAATGGATTTGGTTCAACTTTATCTACAAAATCAAATAGAACCTAGTTTTTGACGTTAGAGTTAGGGATGTAATAATTGGATATTCTATTTGATGAGTTCGTAAGTTAAGGTTTTGTTAATTTTGGAATTGGACCTTTAAGAAAAATCGAATAATAAAAATGCATGTCTATTTAAAAGCAGCTTCATCATTGTACCGATAAAAAAAAGGAGCTTCATCATTAAAAATATCGAATTTTAAGACCGAATCAGGCTGAACTTAATATAAATCCAACTTCATTCGCTCTAGTTTTTATAAATTTGGTTTGGCTTAAAATCGAACCGACCAAATGAAGGTAAAATATTTCTTTTTTAAACAAAATTTTTGCATGCATATCAAATTAGTATCAAACTTTTGAAGTTAAATGTTAGATCATAGTATTATATCAGTAAATCCGACAGCTATATCAACAAATTCAACATCCACATAAGAAAATTCGGTATTTATATCAGCATGAATTAATCGAAAAAATATTGGACACCCTAATCTGAAACTAATTATAAAATTATTGTAATAATTTGATGCAAAACAATACCAATTTAATATAAAACAAAAAAAAAAGTTTTATTAACACTAATTTATTTTAGCTCACCGAAATACTCATCTCTAGTTTATTCAACAAAAATTAACCCAACTCAATCTATAGATTCATAATGCATATTCATTTAAAACTGAAATTAAAATATAATTTGGATTTGATTGATTGATTGGCTTGGTCGGACAACCACATTGACCGATTAAACTGAGTCGGGGCTGAATTACGAGCTTTGTGCAACAAAAGAAAACTATAGTGGCCGAGCACAAAAGTTATATAAATGCAGGTGCTTAATCAAGAAAATACTCATCCAAAATTAATCATCTTTCGACAAAGCCCCCTTTCTTCTTTTTATTATTAGCTGACAACAACCCCTATTCACTGTGTCATTTTGAGTTCTTGGCGAGAAGATTGGCGTACTCTTGATTAAACTGACTCACGCTTTCGACTATTTGATATCAGCAGATTTTCATTTGTCACTCATTTCGATAGAAAACCAGTAAGTTATTTACCCTTTTCTTACTATTTTTTTTTTTCCTTTTTCATGCTGATTTCTTCTTTTCAACTCTAGGATTGTCAATTATGAGATTTGGAACCATGGGTTTTGGTTTAATTTGAAAGCGTCTGTATTTCTGCACGACATTGGTTGTTTCCGCTATTTGTTGCCATTGCTGGATGGTATGAAAAAGAGGGAACTTCCATTTCTATTTAGCATACTCAAATCCTTACTTTGTAAGCTTGTGCCCCATCCCCGCTGCTGTTGCAATTATTGACTATTTTATGCATTGGGTTATGTTGATTTGAGCTTGCCACTCGGGTATTGATGAGAACTTGTCCGCTTTGTAGTTTGTAGTCTTTGAGAGTTTGCGGCAGTAAACAGTTGCTGTTTCTCATCTTAGTAATACCTTTCAATACCAACTATAGGTTGGCTCAGTCATGAGCAACTCTTAGATGATTTCAAGCGAATAAAAGTTCTAAGTTCTACTTATTGTAGCCTCGTATTTATGCCCATTGCCTTATTTGTGAAGCTACCTCAAGCTTCAGTCTCATTGTAGCTGATGTGGGAATCCCTCCATAATTGTGTAATTCATAATTGATAGTTGGATACAATGTTTCATGTCCTTAATTGAGGTATCATACTTACCTGTGCACCAAAACAAGAAAGAAGTATGATACCCTGTATGTTACTGTCAAAAATTGTGGCCAAGTGGTACTTGACTTCCTTCCAGAGAGACTATATTAAAATGTGCAGAGGCCAGAGGGGATTAGAGGAGAAAGGGAGATATATTTAATAAAGATACGTGCAGCATGTAAATTATTTCTTTATCCTTAGAAGATGCAATTACACCTATCATTTTGTAGTCACTCATGCCATGTATTGCTTATATCTTGTAGATGGATGAAATGTCTCTCAATACCGAGCCAGTTGGCGAAGATGATGCTGATGAGTTTGAGATTGAAGGAGATTGTGCTATAACAGAATATTTTGGTCAAACCGGTGTAATCCAGGGAGAGAATCCTCTGCCTCCTGTTGTTGGAATGGAGTTTGAGTCGTATGAGGATGTGTATTACTTTTATAATTGCTATGCCAAGGAACAGGGATTTGGAGTTAGAGTAAGCAATACATGGTATAGAAAGAGTAAAGAAAGGTATAGAGGAAAACTCAGCTGTAGTAGTGCAGGTTTCAAGAAGAAAAGCGAAGCCAACCGGCCAAGACCTGAAACAAGAACTGGTTGTCCAGCAATGATAAAGTTCCGGTTGACGGAAAACAAAAGGTGGAGAATTATTGAAGTTGAGCTTGAGCACAACCATTTGATTAGCCCTGCAAGTGGAAAATTCTATAAATCACACAAGCTCATAGGTGCTGGAACCAAAAGGACATTGCAATTAGATGGTCCTGATGAGCTGCAGAAGATTAGGCTATATCGCACTGTGATTGTCAATGCTGAGGAAAATGGAGGTGTAGATGATGAAGAAGGACAATTTAGAACTCTTCCTCATCCAAATCAGCTGAATCTTAAGGAAGGAGATGCCCAAGCAGTTGAAAATTTCTTCTGTCGCTCACAGTTGGTGGATCCCAATTTCTTTTATGTGGTGGATCTTAATGAGAGAGGATATATGAGGAATTTGTTCTGGATAGATGCAAGGTCTAGGGTTGCATATAGTCATTTTGGTGATGTGGTTGCAATTGACACTACATGCTTGAAGGACAAGTTTGAAATACCATTGGTTTCATTTATAGGAGTAAATCACCATGGACAATACATTGTATTGGGTTGTGGTTTGCTTGCAGGTGAAACAACTGAATCATATATATGGTTGTTGAGAGCATGGCTTACATGTATGCTAGGACGTCCTCCACCAGCTGTCATCACTGACCACTGCATGAATTTGCAAACTGCTGTTGCTGATGTTTTCCCAAGAGCTTCACATTGCCTTCATTTGTCACGAATCATGCAACGAATTCCAGAAGATTTAGGAGGTTCATTTGAATTAGGAGCAATTAAAGCAGCATTAAATAGAACAATTTACTTCTTTTTGAAGCCTGAGGAATTCGAAGTATTTTGGGAGGAAATGATCCAACATCACGGAATCAGAGATCATAGATGGATGCAAACTTTATATGAAGATAGGAAAAAGTGGGTTCCAGCTTATGTGAAGGAGACATTTTTGGCAGGGTTGTTTCCAGTCCAGCAAAACGAAACCGTGCCTTCGATTTTTGGAGGATATCTCAATAAACATACTCCTCTGAAAGAATTTCTGGACAAGTATGATCAAGCTTTGCAGGCAAATCATCAGCTTGAAGCACTGGCGGACATGGAATCAAGAAATTCAAGTTTTATGCTAAAATTTAGATGTTATTTTGAGCTCCAACTCTCAAAATTGTACACAAACGAAATATTGAAGAAGTTTGAGAAAGAGGTGGAGGGCATGTATGCTTGTCTTAGCATAAGACAGGTAAGTGTTGATGGGTCATTGATAACATACGTAGTCAAAGAACAAATCGAACTCGAAGGCAACAGGCAGGAGATAATGAACTTTGAGGTTATGTACAATGCAAGCGAAATGGATGTTATTTGTGTCTGTGGTTTATACAACTTGCGAGGATATTTATGTAGGCATGCACTAAGTGTCCTTAATGAAAATGGCTTGGAGGAAATCCCACCTCAGTACATCCTTGCGCGATGGAGAAAGGATATAAAGAGATCATATGCTCCTAATCACAGTTGCGGAGGTGGTATTGATACCAACAACCCAGTTCACAGGTATGATCATCTTTACAAATGCATTGTGCGGGTTGTAGAGGAAGGCGGGAAATCAGAAGATCGTTATAAGATTACTCTGCAGGCTTTGAACGAGACATTAAACAAGCTCCATCTCTTAGAAAACTAGCCCAGTAATGTTACTTGTTAGTTGTGTAAAACCACAGGTATGTGAATATATGCAACCCTGTGCTGTAAAGCTAATGACGCCTTACTGCTTCAGTCTTATCAAATGATTATAAAAAAAAAGGCAAAACTTATTAACAATTACTCATTCTTGGTTATTTTTGTCATTTTGCCCCTTAGTTTAAATTATTTTTTATATTTCGTTTTTCGTTAGTCCTTTAAAAAATTAAAATTTTTGTTTTAACATGTCCATACAAAAAATATCGCATATATTTTATGCGCTAATAAATTTTTTAACATGACATGTTATTATATGATGGCTAGATCTATTGCATTTTTAAAATATTAAGTGATAATTTAAAATATTAAGTGATAAAATGAAGAAAAAATGAAATATAAAAAACAATTTTAAAAAAGAAAATCAAGTGAGGAAAATAGTAAAAAGTACAAGGGCTTATCTCTGTCTTTTTCCTTTAAAAAGGAAAATTTTCCTCGCATTCAAAAGAAATTGTGTATTTTCACGATGAAATTTCATTAAATATCTATTTTTAACCTTGTTTTTAAAAAATAGAAGCAAAATTTTTTTTTTTCATTTGTACCGAAAATTTTTCAATTTAGTGAATAACCGAATCTTCTTTCATTTTGCCAAACTAGAAATTCAACAATGGAAACCAAAACTAGAAATCCTCTAACCCCACTTAAAGCAGCTGTTCTTCCATGGAAGTGCCGAACCAGATAAGGTGCTTTATCAATAAGTTGTTGCTCATCATAGATCGAAGCATCATATCTTCTCCTTTCTCTTTTCTGGTCTTGAACTGCTTAACAACTTTTTAATGGCAGACATATATTTCTTGATTTGTGGAGAAGACACATGCTTTGTTTGGTTAAGTAATAAAATGGTGAGCGTGTGCTTCTTAAACTGCTAAATAGCTTTTTAATAGCTTATTTCTTAATCTATGGACTCATTATAATCTGCCCATATATTGTGTTTTTGATTATAAGGGGAATATGAGTGAGCTTATGGCCAATTTTACGATTGATTTCTTCTTGTGCTTAATTTGGTTAGGAAATAAAATATAGTAATTATTGTGTTAATTTGATTAGGATTGCAATAAAAGCAATTTGTAATGATTGACTATACTTGTTCAATTTTGTTCTTTTAATGTTCTTCTTCTTCTTTTAAATATAGGGAATTCAACTAAGATATATACAAGGTATTCTGAGAGTATACCCGAGGTATTCTCATGGAATTTTCAAAGATATACTGAAATATTCCCAAGGTATTCCTATCACAGTATCTCTAAGGTATACTTGAAATATTCCCAAAGAATTCCAAAAGGTATACCCAAGATATACTCAAAATATTCTCAGTTCCTTAAGAATTCCCAAGATATACCTAAAATATTCTCGATATATATCCAATATATTCCTGATGTATTCTTAAGGAATTCACAAGGAATACCCAAGATATACTAAATGGTTTGGTTGAGATTTTTGTGATGTTTTGAATTTTTTATTGAATTCTATTCTTCTTTAATAATTTAATTATTCTTGTTCTTATTCTTTTATTATTTTTGGTGAAATTGAACCAAAATATTTCTAATGTAAACTGAAAGTATGCTGAATATATACCGTCTAAACATATTTTGGGGTGATTTGATATTTAGGTATCGTTGTAATTGTTGAAAGTATTTTTCGTTAAAATTGAAAAAAAAAACATTAATGGAAAGTAAATTATTTCTCATTTTTTTTTTTTGTATTTATGAAAAATTCCCTATTTTCATTTTCGGCTCAATTGAGTATTCTCATTTTCGGTCCAAAATGTAAAAAAAGAAAGGAAATTTTACAAAAATACAAAAAATGGGTACCTTTTTACATTTTTATCAAGCTAAAAGTTTTTATCAATTTTATTGAAAATAACTTTCTAAAATTACAATAATACCTAATCTCAAAATCACCTCAAAATATGCTTAAAACGGTATATATTTAGCATACCTTATATATTGGGCATTTTTTGGTTCAATTTTCACCAATAAAGAACAAAAAAGCTAGAACAACAAGAATTGATCATTAAAAAAGAAGAATAAGAAGAATATAATTCAATCAAAATTCAAAACATTACAAATTCTCAAACAAATAGTTTAGTATACTTTTTAGAATATCTTGGATATACCTTGGGGATAACTTGTGTATACCTTGATAATTTCTTAAGAATACATTGAGTATACTAAAGAGATATTTTGGATATACCTTGAGAATTCTCGAAAGTAGGAATTTCCTAGGAATACTTTGAGTATACCTTGGGGATACCTTTGGAAATATCTCAGATATACTTTCGAGATACTTTAGGTATACTTTGTGAATTCCTTGAGAATTCCCTAAAAGGAAACTTGTGTATACCTTGAGAATTTCTTAAAAATACATTGAGTATACTTAAGAGATATTTTGGATATACCTTGAGAATTCTCGAAAGTAGGAATTTCCTATGAATACTTTGAGTATACTTTGGGAATACCTTGACTATACCTTTAGGAATTCCATGGGAATATCTCGGGTATACATTGGAAAATCACCAGATGGTTAAGGAAAAAATAAATCTCATAATAAATAATAAATATATAGCTTCATTATAAAAAAAAATATAAAAGAAAAGATTATGTGCAATATAAATTTAACATAAACAATAGCAAATATGATAATATCATTCAACATAAAGCTAACAAAAAGAAGAAGGAATGAAATATTCCTTATGAGTACAAAAATGGTTAAAATAAAAGACAAAAAATAGAAGAGCAGGAGATGGATGTCAAAATTTTTTATAATTCATGAAAAAATGCATTCACTACAAAAATAAAACATTTAGTTGAGACACTAATTTTTTGTTTTTAACTATTATTATAATATATTAGTAATTTTTTCATGGACCGAAATAAAAATTTAATTTTACATGATAAGTTATTTCCCAAAGTGAATTATGTTTATATGTTAACAATGGGATCTTACTCTTTTTGAGTTTTGTTTCTCTATCTTTTTAAACACATTATGTAATTTTATGCGCATACATAATTTTGTGTAAAATGCTTTTCTTGATACAAATTAATATCTTAGAGAGAGAAGTGCTCTTTTCATTTCCGGTAAAATATCCTATTCTTGTCCATGGCGGTTCAGGATGCCGAGTCTGACCCGCTGTTTTCACCGAGTTCTCTATCTGCATCTATCTCTTTGACCTTTTTTTCCTCGGAGAATAAAAAAATTCTTACTTTTCTCTTGCTCCACACTGAAAAGTAGTCATAATAAACCCAGAAAAGGAATAATAAAAATAATTCCTCGTACAATTCCCATTACACACATCCAATAAAAATAGAATATATCTTTCCACTTTAAAATAAAACTTATTACCTACTATTATAGATTTAGTATATACAAATAAACTTTTAATTTTACTATTTAAGAAATGGAGGGAAATTAACTTTAGAAAAAGAGGAAAAGACGGAAAGTAACAATAATACAAATAGAAAAACAAATATTAAGGATACTCAATAGACATTTCTCTATTTAGCTCAAGAAATTCTCAACTTCTTTACTGGATTGCCAGAGTAAAATTTCTTTTACAACCAGACCAAATCTTCTTTACGAGGTAATTATTGTCTCTTATTTATCTGTTCATTAGAAAAAAAAAATTATTCTACTAAAGAAATACTTGTAATGTTCAACACATTTATCCCTTACTTTTTCCTTCGCAAATTCAACAATCCATCTTACTATTGCGTGTTAGGTACTTATGGTTTTGTCTTTATGGGTATAAAAGAATTGTGTGCAATATCTTATTTGATTATGCTTATAGATATATATTAATCTTCTAAATTTCAATTATATATAAGATAGTTATTTCTCATTTTCTTACCTGTGACGTGCTCTTTATATTTTTATATTAGGTAATTATCATTTTTGATATAAATCACCATAAAAATATTGATCAAAATATGGTTAATAGTGATAATATTGATAAAAAAATGCAAGATGGCATTGTGTTTTCTAGAACTATTTCAAGTGAAGGGTGCAATATCATAATTCCATATGTAGGCATGGAATTTGACTCACAAAATGAGGTATATGAATGCTATAAAAGTTATGTCAAGTCTGCAAGATTTGGTATCTCTATTAAAAGTTCACGTCGCTCTAAAATTTCAAAAGAATTTGTTTTTTTTGAATATGCTTGCACAAGATACGGTAAGAAGAGATAGACAGCTGCTGTTAATCCTTGATCAAGCTCAAAAATAGATTTCAATGCAACAATTCAAGTGAAGAGAAGAGAAGATGGAAAGTGGATTGCTTAATATTTTGTCAAAGATTATAACCATAAACTTTTTCCAGCCTATTCACCTTATTATTCATGTCATACAAATATCACACGTTCTCAAAAGTATGATATCAATTCTCTGAAAACTGTTGGAGTTAAGACAAACAAAATATTTACAGCAATGGCCAAGAGTCACGGAAGGTATCAAAATGTTGGGTGCTTAGAGAAAGACATAAGAAACCATCTTCATAAAGAGAATTAGGTGATGCCAATACAAAGCTTGAGTATTTTTTGCATATGCAAGAAAAGATCCAAATTTCTTTTATGCAGTTGAATTAAATAAAGATCAATGTTTAAGAAATGTGTTTTGGGTTCTATTTGGGGATGTTGTTTCTTTTGATACAACATATATTACAAATAAATACAAAATGTCATTTGCTCCATTTGTTAGTGAATAATCATTTTCAATCAATACTTTTAGAAGGTGCCTTACTTGTAGATGAGACTACATTGGCTTTTACTTGGTTAATGAATACTTGGCTTCGAGCTATGGGTAGAAAAACTCCAGAAGCAATTATAACTAATCAAGATATATATAGTAATAAAATCAACCATTCAAAAGGTATTCCCAAATACTTGCCATTGATATTGCTTATGGCATATATTAAGAAAGGTACTAGAAAAGCTTGGCCATGTAATAAGAAAACATGAAAATTTTATGGGAGTTTTCAATATGTGTATTTTATAAGTATTGGACAACAAAGGAATTTGAAAGAAAATTGATGGCACTTGTTGAAAAATTTGAGTTAGCTAAAAATAAATGGCTTCAATCTTTGTTTGAGGAGCGAGAGCATTGAGTCCCAACTTATATGAGAAATACATTCTTTGCAGGTATGTCAACTACTCAAAGATCTGAAAGTATTAATTCATTTTTTGATAAATATGTGAATAGAAAAATTATATCGAAAGAATTTGTTGAGAAATACCAAGTGGTATAATATGCAAATTATATTACTTGGAAAAATAAGCCAATTTTGAAATCTTCATCTATATTTAAGAACCAGATGTCAAGTTTTATAAACATGAAATTTTTAAGAAATTTCAAATTGAAGTTTTGGAAACATATGGATGTCATCCTATAAAAAAGGAGGATGGACAATTTTCAATTTTTGAAGTTAAAGATTTTGAGAAAAATAAAGGCTTCATTGTTAAGTGGGATGCTATCAATGAAGAGATCTCTTACTTATGTCATTCATTTGAATATAATGGATTTCTTTGTTGACATTCTTTGTATATGCTCTATTATTTGAGTATGTTTACTATTCTCTCTCACTATATCATGAAATGCTGGACTATAGATGCATTGATTGACTATAATATAGATCATATATCTAAATAAGTTGATAATAAGCAAGCTATAGTGATTTGTGTCATCAAGCTGTTACATTAAGTAGGGAGAGATTGATATGTCATGCAAGTTATAAAATTGTCTTCCAAGCTAAGAAAGAACTTTTAGAGCAATGTAAAGTTATAAATTCATGTGCAAATATTGACAAAGAAAAATATGATGATTTGTTTCATTAAGATGTTACATTAAGTAGGGAGAGATTAATATATTATGCAAGTTATGAAATTGTCTCCCAGGCTAAGAAAGATCTTTTAGAGCAATGTAACATTATAAATTCATGTGCAAAAATTGACAAAGAAAAAGTTGAGAAAAACATCATTAAATCCATTGTTGATCCAAAAGTATCAAAGACAAAAGGAGCACCTAAAAGGCTTAAGTTTGCAATTGAAAAAAGTGAAAGAACAAAGAGTTTCTTTTGAAAAAGGTTAGTAAGTTCAAGGATGTTTTTTTCTTTTTTATCGCGTTTAGGATATACATTGCATATATATATGTCTTATGTGCTCTAAATTGATTGTTTTTTATTTATTTATCTTTTTACGGGAACATTCAAATACCAAAATTTTGGAAGAAAACATTTTGAAGAAATGGTATCTTATTTTAATAAATTTTTTGAATTTATTTATTTTGTTAAAAAGATGCTTGCTCAAAGACATTTTACTTAATAGAATTCTATGACATTTTTTTTAGAATCATGTCAGCATAAATAATGTGATGACCTCGATACAACTCACTACAGAACCAAATATGCCAGACATGGTAAGATACTATTGTTCATATGTATCAAGATATATTTGGATTTTTTTTAAATTATTTTTAGGATCATATGAATATAAGTCATTTTAATATATTTTTATTTATATGTAACAAGACATATTTGAACTTTTTTTTGCTCACCCATTGTGATAATTTTCCAACTCAAGAGATACAACATGATACTTTCATGAGATAATTTGAACAAATTGTTAAAGTTCATCTCATTATTCTTATAATAATTTCGCAACTCAAGAGACACATCAAGACATTTGAATATTTTTTTTAATGAATTATTATTATTATTCATTGGTTTTTTTCTTTATTTTTATTCTGCATATTAAATATTTAATTATTATAAAAGAAGTGCATAAGATTCGTAAATATTTTTCCAAAAATGCTATAAAATATTATAATAAGGAGAAAAATATAATAAATTTATAATTTTACATTAACATTATTTGAAATAAAACAAGTAAAAAAAAGAAGTAGTAAAATTGTAGTTTTACAATACTAGCAAATACTAAAATTTGAATAGTAGGCATCAAGTTTCATTTTAAAAAGTAAAGACATATATTTTATTTTTATTAGACGTGTAAAATAGAAATTATATAAAAAATTGTGGGTAGCATTTTCAATCCAAAAACTCATTGCAGCCATTCTTCAATCTCCACCATCGCAGGAATCGGTCCGATCTACCACCCACACCACCTCTATACTCATTTATCCAAAATTAAAATTGAGTTAAATTTAAGCTAACATAATAAAATCAAGAAAAATATAATCCGAATTTATATATGTAAGCAAAAAAAAAACCAATAACCTCTAAATTTTGAACAGACCCAGAACCAAAGAAAAATAAAATCTAAAATCTGAAATTGCTCAAAAGACAAAATCTCACGCTGCTCCTCTGCCTTTTGAACAAACCTAGAAGCAACCATGTCGATGAACCCACCACGAAAGATACGATTGTTTCAATAAACGAAGGATCCACTAACTCAATAGGAGAAATAAAATTAGATAATGGTTTGGGCAATGAAAATATGATATTACTTATGCTAAAGAAAGTTGGCACAGAGGAGATAACAACTTGGACACGGTGGAGTTGGGTGTGCTGCAGTGACGAAGAGATCAGTGTCAGCAGGTGGAAGATATAGAGGATATGAGATTCAATCTATCTTCGAAATTAAATGAAATTAATTATAAATGGAGAAATCGCAGCTTGAGGAGAATGAAGATGTGGAAATGGTAGAACCAGAGGCTGAAGCTGTTTGGGAAATGATTCAAGGAGAAGGAAGATGCGGCAATTGCAGAATCGGAGGCTAAAGCTGTTTGTGAAACGTAGTCGTTTTTTTCCCTCAAGGCTACTGTTGACATTGCACTGTTCTAGCTACAGTAATGAACACTGCCACCCACATCCACTTTCAATGTGTAGTATAGATTTCCAAACCAAATCACAAAATTAGACGTTGATTTACCATAACTCACAAATTTAAAACACTGCCTTCGTGGATGATGAGAAGGCTCTTCCCTCACAGCAGCAGAAGAGTGGAACTATGACCGGTGGCATGATGGAAGATTCGGTTGAGGTGCAAGCGGAGAGCTTGAAGGAGTAAGCAGTTAGAAACGATTGTCATCGGTGGAGGAGTAAAACCAACCATAGGAGGAAAGAGTCACTTGGTGGCACAGAGGCATTTTCCGGTGAGAATCTAGGTGCTATCAATTAGAGTGGGATCAAGAATCTCATGCGCTCAGAGTTTGGTCCAACATACACCTGGGAGGAAAGCTTTTCTCTTCAGATTCATAATCTTAAATTGCTTTATCAATTGCCTTGGTATTCATAAATCAGCAATTGCATTGAACCTTTTCTTGGTAATAGCGGTTGCTTGGCCTTTCATTAGAGATCGTATTTAAGAGACATGCAACATTCTTATTTATTACTTCAAAATAAAAGGTAAATAAATATACTGTAGCAAAAAACACAATCCGAGGAAGAATAAGAAAAGAGAGAAGATAAAAAAAAAAAAAAAAAAAAGATAGAGTTGAAAAAGTAGGTACAAATGAAAAATAAATTGACTAAATATGAAAATAAAAGAAAGTTAAATTACCAAAAAAAAAATTATGAATTTTACACTATATTACAATTATAGTTAATTTTTTGAAAAAATTAAGTTTAATTATATATACTTTAAGTGCAGTAACAAATCTTATTTTGGATGGACTGTACCTTGTTCCGAGTTTACAAGATAATGATGTAAAAAATTATTAAAATTATAAAACAACAACGTGGAAAACACATTGAAGTTAATGTAGAAAAAATTGTTACATGAGTATAAAAACCAAAATGATATCATTTTTATTGAAATAAATCCATGAATTTTTTTATCAAAATCGTCACTTTCTCAAAATAGATCATGTTATAACATAGTTTGTTCTTTTTTTAGTCAAATGATATCGTTTTAGTTTAAGTGTGAGGAGTAATTTGATGTGTAAAATAGCGCCGTTTTAGTTATATACCTATAAATAACAATTTTTTTCCTTATTATTGTTTTATATTTTTAATATTTTTAAATATTATCGTCACGTATTACAATCCATCTAAAGAAAATTTATTATAAAATTTAAAATACATATAATTATAATCAAATTTTTAAAAATTTGATTATAACTGTAATAAAGTTTAAAATTTATTATTATTATTTTTTTGAATTTAGCCTAAAAAAACCACGGATAATTTTGAAAAGAAAATTTAAAATATGGAAATGGCGAAAATTCCTTATTAGATAAAATAGAAGTCACAAATAGACCATACAGGCATACACCATTCATGCCTTGTTTTATTTCCAATGATTGTCCTTCCCTTTATAATAAAGTCCCTCTCTTATTTCCCTCCATCTCCAGCGCTCGACACATTTGTGGCGCCATCTTCAAAAGCCTATGTTCAGGTAAGCTTCTAATAGTTCAGCTCTGTATTTTCTGTTTGTTTCCCGAGACAATATATGATAAAAAAAAAATCCTAACATTTTGTAATCGAATCTGACAAATATAGGTGGTGAATGCTCCCGCGACTGTAATTGGTATTTGTATACTCATTTAACATGATCTCGGTCTTCCATTATGAAATTTATCTATAAATCCCTAAAAAACTATGTTAGCTGTCTGGAATGTTAAAAATTATGTAGGTTTCATTGCGGTAGGCGTTGAAATATTTCAAAATGAAGAGAGAAAAAATAGTATTTCTTCTTAATGGTTAAAAATCTAAGCCCTTAAGTTGTTTTTTAAAATTTCGAACCGCTAAAATCATCGACATTCTCATCTTGATTGAGAAATATATGCAGAGTTGAGTCTATTAACTTTGGATTTAACACTAATTATGCATCTTAACTATACTTGCTCTTTTAAATCTGTCAGTTTCTTATAAGACTAGTATATGTGAATTGTTCATAAATAATTTGCCTCCATGAATCTGGATGGTTGCAATTTGGTTGTAGGTTCTTGGAGTCGAACAGTCAGTGGGGGTTCCAAAACCTGAATTTTCTTTCCTAGACTGGGTTCATGAATAAATTCATGGGTCAATCCAATCATAAACTGCCATACTTTGCATGCACAGCAGTTTATGATTGGCTTAGTCCTTGAATTTTTTATGGACCTGATCTAAATAAATTTTGACTTTTCGAAATATGTGTTTTTTGGCCTCACATTTATTGTTAAGGGATTGCTGCTTTTCTATTGATTTGTGCAATAGTTCTGCTGCTGTGGTTTAAATTAAGTAGTTCTACAATCACAACTGACACTGGATTTTTGTCTTTTTTTTAACATGTTTAGTTAGCTCAGTGCAGAATGGTGTATAGCGAAGATAGTAACACTAGGGAGGAAATGCTTACAATAATTATATAAGTCTCATAGAGCTTAATATGATTGCAAATCTTTAAAATTTGTCCGCTTCCTGCTACTTTCTGCTTTTCAAAAATAATAACTTAGCCAATTATTTTGCTTTTCTCCTCGGCTGCAGTTCCTTCTGTCTGAGTGTGCACAGAGGCAGTAAAAATTTTATTTTTTCTAGCAGAAGTGATAACAAACTCAGAAAAGAGAAATGAAATTCAAGGCATTTCTCACGGACAAAGGTGTTAGTCTGTTAGAAAGGAGGTTCTTACCTGCTTTAGACAAAATGGGGAAGGTATGTCACCTTTATCTTACCAGAGACCATGCAATATTCCTTCACAACCTGAGATGGAGTTCAATCCATTGCTCAGTTCCGAAAAGAGGCTCTGTTTGATGATTATCACATTTCCAGCCAGAATGAGGACCGCATTGCCTTTTCAATAGACATTTCTCTTCTCCACCGTGCTGTTAGAAGCAGTGTCAGTATTTGTAGAGAGTTTGGTGGTGATGGAACCACTTGTAATCGCCTCCAGATTAAATTGGTGAAGAAGCTGCCTCCAAACTGTACTCAACCAATGCCTTTTCTTACCTTTGAAACCAAGGGTTATAAATCTGCAGTTATTCAAGATGTACCAATATCAAAACCATTGTCCAGAGCTCAAGTGCTGGAACTTCAAACTGCCCTTGACATGGCCCAAGATCTGCCTCAGACTCTAGTTCAAGTTCCAGACTTGAATCAGTTGCAAAATTATGTGGACAGGATGAAGCATGTTGGTGATATGCTGAATGTCTCCATAAGCAAGTACGGGGATTTTCATATGCAAATTTCAACTATATTGATCACACTCGGTGCTGAATTCTGCAAGTTGTTAGTCATTGGAGACAAAGCCCAAGCTCCACCTGAGGATCAGAATTTAAGTGCTCAGACTAGATCTCAGAGGGTAGTTTTAAGGGAAGATGCTCAGACTGTGCAAGTAAGTGTAAGGCACTTTTCCAAGAGTCTCCAATGTCATCTGGCCAAGCCAGACTGTGCTTTCTATGGGATTGTTCCTCAGGGCGCTTGCTTGACTGTGATATTCCAATTCTTTATTCCTGGAACGCACCTTACAGATAAATCAATCAGTCTCCATTGCAGACTTCCTGTGCTTGACCCAGGATCCAGCTGAAGTTTGGTTAACCATCTATCCTATATCTTGTTTTGCAGTATGATATCCATTTCTATCTGCTCTGACTTAAACAGGTTAAATTTCAAACTTGCATGGAAGCTTATTTGTGTCTATATAAATGTAACCTAACTCCCTAAAATAGGTTGACATAGAATTGAAAGCGGCATTTTGAGGGCATATTTTCATGTCACATGGCTGTTTCAATCCTTCATTTTCCTTCTATCCTTAATTCCCACTTCAATTTAAAGAAATCCAGGTTGTTATTATTATTATTAGTAGTAGTATTCATAAGCCTGTTCAATGGGTTTGTGAGATTCAGCAGCAGATATCTAGATGTACAACAGAGTGCCTCGTGTAACAAGCTTTTATAGCAAAACCAAGAACTTCGACCGATTCACTTTATACCTCGTATAACTCGGGGTAGTCTTCTGATCCAAAATAATTTGGGGGCATATGAGTAAGGGCTCGACGATGGATCATCTGACTCTTACAAACCCAAGTGCATTGAGCACATAATGTACTAGAATTTTATTAACTAATCTATTGGGTAATACGTAAAAGCACACTAGAAGCTGGCTAGTTTTTCAATTTCAGATTCTCTAAAGAATTATTGGATTATTGAGTTCACAATACTTTTTCTAATTTTCACCAATAGTCCTTACATGAACATGAGCCGTGCCTGAAATGATGGAATCGAGTCCGATCCCTGACAATCACTTCTCTATCATACACCTTGGACACCAACTTAGCCATCTGGTGACAATCTACACACATTCTGAGGTTCTTCACAATTCTGATAGTGGCTCCAGGTCCTGAACTGATGAGCCCAAATGCAATAGCCAACTTCTCACTATGCTGGTAAACTGCACTCTCTTTATCTTCTTCCGCAATATCGAGAAACACCTCAGATGTATCAGGTTTGTATCCTGAAAATTTCAAGTCATTTGTCATTTCATCCAACTTAAAGTATATGTCTTTGGTTTGAGGATGAGAATGGTCTCCAGCGACAAATTCATGGACGGCGCCATTCATTTCTATCAAACTACAACCAGGTATTTTCTTGATTCCTCTGTCCAACATTGCTTTTCTTAGCTTTCGCAAATTTTCCAATTGATTACAAGTTGCATAGATATTACATAGAACAACATAAACTGCTCCATTATCTGGCTCTAACTCAAGAATTTGTTTAGCCGCCATTTCAGCCATTTCCGCATTTTTATGAATTCTACAAGCACCAAGAAGAGCTCCCCAGACAACTGAATTTGGTTTCATAGGCATATTCTTTATAACTTCATAAGCTTCTTTTAAATGCCCAGATCGGCCAAGAAGATCGACTATGCATCCATAATGAGCCACGTTTGGCTCTATCCCATGTTGGGTGGTCAAGGTAGCAAAAAATTTTCTTCCTTCATCTACCATGCCAGTGTGAGTACAAGCACAAAGAACACCAATAAAAGTTATCTCGTCTGGAGTAACTGAAGCTTTCAGCATTTGAGCAAACATATCAAGAGCTTCTTCACCATATCCGTTAATGGCAAGGCCAACAATCATGGCAGTCCATGTAAATTTGTCCCGCTGAGGAATATCATTAAATATACTCTTTGCTTTCTCAACGTTGCCACATTTGAAGTACATGTCTATCAAAGCATTCCCCACAAAAGCGTCATTCTTGACCTTATTTTTGTCAATGTAAGTTTTTATCCATTCTCCTAACTCTAGTGCCCCAAGTTGCGCACAAGCTGTAAGTATGCTAACCATGGTGAACTCATCTGGTTTTACATTTGAAGCTTGCATTTCACGGAAGAGAATCAAAGCCTCTTTGAAACAATGAACTTGAAGGTATCCATCTATCATTGCAGTCCATGAAACATTGTCTCTTTCAGGCATCTGATCGAAATACTTTCTAGCTATATTAAGTTGTCCAATATTCACGAACCCAGTAACCATAGCAGTCCAAGAAATAACATCTCTGTTCTTCATATTCTCAAATATCCCAAGTGCAACACTCATTTCACCACAAGCAGCATACATGCCCATTAAAGCGTTTTCCACTATCAATTTAGACTCGATAACATGGTCACAAACATACTTATGAACTTGCTGGCCGCATTCCAAATCCTTCAGCTTAGAGCAAGCTGATAATACTGAAACAAGAGTAACTGAAGAAGGCAAAACCTGTTTCTTCTCCATTTCATAGAAAAGCTTTTTGGTCTCATCATATTGCTTTACTCTGTTGTAACCAGAAATCATTGCATTCCAAGTCACCACATCAGTCTTACAACTCATATCAAAAATCCCACGAGCCATATCGATTAAACCACACAAAGAGTACATATTTATCAATGCATTCTGAACAAACACATTGGAATCCAACCCATATTTCACCACATGACAATGCAACTCCTTCCCACAATCTACTGCAATATCTCGCGTAAAACCCTTCATCAAGAATGGATAAGTGTAACAATCAGGCAAAAAATCCCTCTTTAGCATTTCTAAGTACATAGAAACCCCTAGTTTAGGACAATTAATCCGAGAGTAGCCTTTCAACATTGTATTCCAATGGAACATTGTTGGTTCAGGAATTGCATCAAACAGCTGACATGCGTAGTCCATATTGCCGAATTCTTGTATACAACAAGAAGCAATGATCTTACTTTGGACAATGGGACTGCATATACTGCCAGTTTTAATTGTTTGAGAGTGTATTTGCTTGAGTTGGTCCATGGATTTGCAGTTTTGGAAGAGGCAAAGAGGTAGGTTTTCTATGGAAGAGGTATGGACAGGTGAGGAGAAGTGGGGAGCAGAGAGAGATGCCATGGAAATCATTTTCTTGTGGGCAGACGAATGGGCTTTGTAGAGAAACGAAATTGGCATTAAAAAGGGAGGCAATGAGGATTTGCTCACCTAGGGCCTAGCAGTATCAAGAATGTTATTGCCATTGACTAGCACTATAATCAGTTGCTACACAAAAATGGCTTACCTCCTCAATTCTCATAACTTCAGACTTGAAAAATACACCTACGGCCAAATTATCTTGGATACGATTTGTGTAAATTTTAATGTAATAAATAAATAATTTTTTAAATATTTAAAAAGATTTTTTTATTAAAAAAAAACAGCTACAGTGCTTGTTTCGAGGGAAAAAAAAATTATCCGTGATGATAATTTTAAGCATAAGAAGCTAGCCAGTTGCGGGCTATATGTTCTTTTTTGTTGCCAGCAGTCCTTAAGGGCAAAGTCACAGACTTTACCTCCTAGAAAGCGTGTGAGCGAATTTAAAGCCCAGTTCGGGATTTTCCACAACCACATTATTTGCCATTGATCTCTTCCACTTCGAATGATAATGAATGACTAGACATGGTTTCGTTAAACAAATCATTGGTGACCTTTCTTTCCTCGATTCCTCACCGTTTTCGAAACTCTTGGATTCATGCGTCAAGTCGCGGTCTGCCCGCGATGCACGTCGCATACACGCACGCATCATCAAAACCCAATTCGCCTCTGAAGTTTTTATACAGAATAGGCTCATTGATGTTTATGGGAAGTGCGGTTGTTTGGATGACGCGGGCAAGATGTTTGATAAAATGCCAGACAGGAACACTTTTACCTGGAACGCCATTATTAGCACGTTGATGAAATCGGGTTTCATCGATGAGGGTGCAGGGTTGTTTGCGTCTATGCCTGAGCCTGACCAATGCTCATGGAATTCGATCGTTGCAGGGTTTGCACAGCATGATAAATCTGAAGTAGCTTTAGATTTTTTTGTAAGGATGCATAGGAAGGGTTTTGTGCTTAATGAGTATACATTTGGTAGTGCTCTTAGTGCTTGTGCGGGATTAAAAGATCTAAAAATGGGTACTCAAATTCATGGTCTGATGTTGAAGTCTCAGTTCTCATTGGATGTTTATATGGGCTCAGCTCTTATAGACATATATTCGAAATGTGGGTATGTGGATAGTGCACAAAGGGTTTTTGATGGGATGAGGGAGAAGAATGTTGTCTCTTGGAATAGCTTGATTACATGTTATGAACAAAATGGTCCAGCAAGGGAGGCTTTAGATGTCTTTGTGAGGATGGTCGTTGGTGGGTATGAACCAGATGAGGTTACGTTGGCCAGTGTGGTCAGTGCTTGTGCGAGCTTGGCTGCAACTAAACAAGGGTTAGAAATTCATGCCTGTGTGATGAAATGTGATAAACTTAGAGATGATCTTATATTAAGCAATGCTTTGGTTGATATGTATGCTAAATGTGGTAGAATAAATGAAGCTAGGTGTGTTTTTGATAGGATGCCAATGAGGAATGTGGTGTCTGAAACCTCTATGGTGAGTGGCTATGCAAAGGCAGCAAGTGTTAAAGCTGCAAGATTACTGTTTGCAAAGATGATGGAGAAGAATGTTGTTTCTTGGAATGCCCTGATTGCAGGATATACACAGAATGGGGATAATGAAGAGGCACTGGTACTCTTTCGTATGCTAAAGAGGGAAGCTATATGCCCAACACATTATACTTTTGGGAACCTATTGAATGCCTGTGCAAATATTGCTGATCTGCAGCTTGGCAGACAAGCACACGCACATGTTCTGAAGCATGGATTTCAATATAATGAAGAGCCTGATGTTTTTGTGGGGAATGCTCTCATAGATATGTACATGAAATGTGGATCAGTTGAAGAAGCATGTCCAGTTTTCAAGAAGATGGTAGAAAGGGATTTAGTCTCATGGAATGCCATGATAGTAGGATATGCACAAAATGGTTACGGGATGGAAGCCCTTGGATTATTTAGGGAAATGTTGGCATCTGGAGAGAGACCAGACCATGTTACCATGATTGGTGCTTTATGTGCTTGTAGCCATGCGGGACTTATTGAAGAGGGTCGACATCACTTTTTCTCTATGACAGAGGAATATGGTTTGGTACCAATGAAGGACCATTATACATGCATGGTTGATTTACTTGGTCGAGCTGGTTGCGTCGATGAGGCAAAAAATTTGATAGAAAGAATGCCTATGCAGCCTGATGCTGTTGTCTGGGGGTCATTGCTTGGTGCCTGTAAAGTTCATCATAACATCACCATGGGGAAGTATGCAGCGGAGAAGCTCTTAGAAATCGACTGTACGAACTCAGGACCTTATGTTCTTCTCTCAAATATGTATGCTGAGCTCGGGAGATGGAAGGATGTTGTAAGAGTAAGAAAACTTATGAGACATCGGGGAGTCATTAAACAGCCCGGTTGCAGCTGGATTGAAATATTGGGGCGTGTACATGTCTTCATGGTAAAAGATAAAAGACATTCTCAGAGAAAGGAAATCTATGCATTATTGAAAATGCTTACACAGCAGATGAAGCCGGCTGGATATACACCAGATTCTGGTGATCATAACATTTTTGAGGCACAGAGTGATTTAGAAGCAAGCACCTTCTTCCAAATTGATATTCCAGCGGAAATTGCTGTCATGTAAATTTGGTCAAGATGATTTTACTTAAATTTTTTATTCTTGAAATTTGCCGCTTCTCTGACAAGTTATCCTTTGAAGCTATGTACTTGATAAGGACAACAAATAATATACGTGTTACAATTAGCGCACTTTCAAAGCTGTTTCTTCTACCATTGAGTCATACACCATTAAGCACATGCGAACTCAAGTGGCACGACTGATTCCCGATATTTGTATTGCTTAATTGCTGAATTCTGATAACTAAATCTAACAAAAAGTAACACGTCCATTAAGGAATCACAAAAAAAATAAATTTCACATGATCATTTTTTCCTATCATATGTTTTGGGGAGAACTGAGAACAGAACATCCAACAATCGCCAGCCTAAGCGGAAAATTCAGCTATTCCAATCGAATATTGTAGAGTCTCACAAATCACAATCACACAACACTATGAAAACTTGAAAAGCTATAAGAACATGATCATGAAAGAGGCGCAAAACGACAGTTCTACTAGAGTCAAAAACAATCAGGGAAAAACAGAAAGGGAGGGTGTTGGGGCTCGTACGTCTTGTGCTCATTCAAATGTATATCAGAATTCCATGAGGCTTACAGGGGAGTTATATCAGCAAAAATATTAACCTCACAAGTTATTTTTGAATCCAAGATAAACACAACTTCCTACGATAGCGAAACAAATTCCCAACCAAGCATCTTATGAAAAGATTAGAAATGAAAAAAGAAACTAAACGCAAATGCCCATAAACCAAGCTGAATGAAATCCTATATAAACTAATATTCCATTTTCACAAGTGCATTAGTAATATCCAAGGACGATGAAGATGATCCGTATTGAAGCCAATCCTTCGCACAAACAAGGGCTTCAAGTGTCACAGGTCGCAATGAACTACGGTAGTTGTCTATCTTTTTAGTTCTAGTGTCAAACACGGACTCGGGAGCAACAGTAGATACTGGTATTGACAAAATATCAGCGGCCATCCTAGCAAGGGTTGGGTACTTCAGTTTGTTCAGTTTCCACCATCCCAATACATCAAAATCTTGTACTCTAGGCAAAAGTGACTCCTCCAGATATTGATCCAATTCAGATTTCAAATGTTGGCTGCTTGCAATCTCAGAGATATATACCTCAAAATCTTGAAGTCCATCTCCAATAGAAAGCAGTGGAAGATCTTGAGTGTGCATTTCATGAGATTGCATCCCATGAGAGAGTGATTGATAGTCCATCTCTTGGGTCTGTTCTCCATGAGAATGCATCTCCTGACTTAGAACTTCTTGATGGTGTAAATCATGATAATGAACCGCCTGAAAGTGAGAGTCTTGAGACTCTCCTTCCGGAGGTTGCACTTCTTGAGGTTGCATCTCATGAGTCTCTGCTTCTTGAGAGTGTATCCCGTTAGTCTCTCCTTCTGAAGGGTGCATCTCCTCAGCCTGCCCTTCTGAAAGGTGCACCTCATGACCCAACAATTGTTGCCCCTGGGTCTGTGCTTCTGGAGGACACATCCCTTGGCTCTCTGCTGCTAGACGGTGCATCTCATGGATTTGTGCTTCCGGAGGGTGCATTTCCTGAGTTTGTCCTTCTATAAGGTGCATCTCTTGAGTCTGGGCTTCTTGAGGTTGCATCTCTTGACTGTGGATATCTTGAGTAAGCATCTGTTGATTATGGTATTCTTGAGGGTGCATCTCTTGAGTAGGAACTTCTTGAGCATCCGTAATTTGAGTTGGAACTTCTTGAGAATGCTTCTCTTCAGTTGGTTTTTCCAGAGCATGGATCTCCTCACTCTGTTTTTCCCAAGCGTCCACCACTTGAGTCAGTTCTCGTTTAGCACACACCTCTTGAGTTGGTTTTTCCTCACCCTGCTTCTCTTGAGATGATTTTTCCTCAACCTGCATCTCTTGAGTTGGTTTTACCTGAGCCTGCATCTCTTGAGCTGGATGTTCCCGAGCCTGAACCTCTTGAGTCGGTTTCTCCTGAGCCTGCATATTTTGAGTCTGCTTACCTTCAGTTGGTACACTTTCTTCGGCCTGCATCCCTTCAGTGGGTACACTTTCTTCGGCCTGCATCCCTTCAGTGGGTACACTTTCGTCGGCTTGCATCCCCTCATTGGGTACACTTTCTTCGGCCTGCATCCCTTCAGTGGGTAAACTTTCTTCGGCCTGCATCCCTTCAGTGGGTACACTTTCTTCGGCCTGCATCCCTTCAGTGGGTACACTTTCTTCGGCCTGCATCCCTTCAGTGGGTACACTTTCGTCGGCCTGCATCCCTTCAGTGGGTACACTTTCTTCGGCCTGCATCCCTTCAGTGGGTACACTTTCTTCGGCCTGCATCCCTTCAGTGGGTACACTTTCTCCAGCTTGCTTCCCTTCAGTGGGTACACTTTCTCCAGCCTGCATCACTTCAGAGGGTACATTTTCTCCAGCCCCTTCAATGGGTACACTTTCTTCAGCTTGCATCCCCTCAGTGGGTACACTTTTTTCAGCCTGCATCTCTTGGGATGATACTTCTTGATTATTCTTCTCCTCCAAATCTCCTTCTTGAGTATGCATTTCTTGGACTGGCACTTCTGTAGTATGCATTTCTTGCATTGTCACATCTTGAGAGTTCATCTCCTGAGCTGGTACTTCTTGAGAGTCCATCTCTTGTGCTGGTAGTTCTTGATTGTCCATAGCTTTAAGTGGTAATTCCTGATTGCTCATCTGCTGAGGCAGTAAATCTTGACTCAGTGTTTCTTGCACAGGAACTTCTTGAGTGTTCATCTCTTGCGAGGCTACTTCCTGATGGTTCACTACATGAGGAGATGCATCATGCAAGGATTCTTCATTAGGTTGTACTTCAGAAGCTACATCTTCAGGCTGTAGCTCCTGAATGGTTGTTCCTTGAGAGTCTACTTCTTGAGGAGCAACATCTGTGGAGTGTGCCACTTGAAAAGCTTGAAAGCTTGCTTCCTGGGAAGTTGCTCCTTGAGGAGGTGCTTCTTGAAAAATATCTGACTGAGGAATGCTCGCATCCCCAGCTCCCATGAAAGTGGCTGGTACAGAAAGACTTGGAGGAAGATAGTCCAAATAAAGCTCATGAATCCCATCATCAACAATCTTAATCCACATGCCAGCATCCTCACCGAAGATCCTAGAGAAACTGAACTCAACAAGTTTCATCTTAAACCTTGGATCCATGACTATAGCAAGCGCCAAAACAAGGAAACAGTCCCTCCAATATTGATCAAACTTCGCTTTTAAAGGTTTGGCTAGGTTGCTCACAAAGGGATCCTGGCTCATGGCTGCATGTGTCAGCTCTAACTGGATCTTAGAAACTTCATGGTAAAATGCATTAGCAGGTGGATATGTTGGGCCAGTTAAAATGCTTGCTGCATCATATAGAAGCTTCAAGTATGTGCAGAGAATTTCGACCTGCTTCCAATCATCCATTGATGGGTTTATCCTATAAACAGGATCAGTGGTATCCAGACAAGCAAATACTTCCTTTAATTCACAAGCAGCCACCAGCATGTGGTAAGTTGTATCCCATTTGGATTGATCATCAATAATTAGGTCCCTTGTGCTAGGGACTTGAAGTCGTTGTCTTAGCTCAGCAAACTTCTCGTCATGTGTATCTGAGGTTTTCACATACTTCACACTTTCACGGATTCTCTTGATAACATCCGCAGTAGCACTAAGCGCATCCTGCGCAAGACGACTTAAAACACGAGCATAGCAATTTCCTTTCAGTAATTGACCATTGAGCACGAGAAGGTTCTTCACAGACAAAAGGCCTCTAAGATTTCCAATAATGTTATCATTTGAGAACGACTGATCAAGAGTTAGGGTAAACAGCCTGTTCTCTAAATGCCAATCAGAAATGCAAGATACAACAGCTTGGTAGAAAGCATAATCTGAGTCAGGAAAGGGTAACATGACAACATTAAGAATCCGACGATGTAAATTCCAATCATCATCAATGAAGTGCCCTGTAATAAAAGCATAACCAAAATTTAGGTTTGAAGTCCTCAAATCCAATGTAAGGTTTACACGTCCAAGAAGCCCACTGATAAGATCCAAAAGGCTTTGCTTTTCCCTCAGGTATAATGCCACACATTCCCCTTGAATAGTGTTGAAACTCACCATATTGTACTGGGGCTGAAGAGTCCGAACAAAGTCAACAAAAGCAGGATGTTCCACTATATGCAGTGGATACTCATGCTGAATAATCATCTTAGCTACATCCTGGTTGCATCGATCTTGATCAAACGGAATGCTTCCCAATCCTGGAGAAGTTCGATATCGTCTTTTAGGTGGATCACTTTTTGCACCTGGAGTAAATTGAGATGCTTCATTTTTCTGCCGACTTACTGGGCAGATCCCCAAGGCAATATGTCGCTTGAGGTGACTTGTTCCTGCTAGCTTTGAACCAGTTATGTAAGCAAATGATTTCTTGCACTGCTTGCAGCATGCTCTCATACAACCAGCGCCAACAGTTTCTATAGTGAAGTGTTCCCAGACAATTGATTTCTTTCTCCTGCGTTTATTAGGCTGCTCATTAGAAAGGGGTGTGTCATCATTATCTGAAGGAATCACAGGAGTAATGGCCATAGTAGGGGTTGTAGGGGAGTCTACATCCATAGAAGTCATAATCCTGCAACAAAGGATAAATGGAGAATTAAAAAGGCATATGCACAGATAATAAAACTAAAAACATTGATCATTCTGGGCGGACAAATTTTGACTTTGGCAAAATGAAGGAAAGACCAGCATTTATCAATTGCTTGCTGCCAAAAGGGGGTCCAAAAAATAAAAAGCTCGATCATCCTTATTAAAAAGCTTCTCAAAGCAATAACAAAGATACACCAATTAATTATAACGTTAAGGCAAAGCTCCACATCTCAGGTCTGATTCAATTAAAGCTTGTGAAAGCAAAATATAAGAAGCTCCAAATCGAGAAATAGATCTGGTGTTTTGAAGACAAAAAAAAAATACCTCGATTAACAGATCTGCAGTGGTGTAAATCAACAGAACGAATAAGAACCTCCCCCTCGAAAATTTTTTTTAAAAAAAAAAGTCGAATTCTGCAACAGACTGGAGGTGGAGGACGAAGCTAATGGGCTTGAGCTTCAAAGTTTCGAGCTGCTGTTGAGTTCAAGTTCTGAGCTCGGAAAATTGGAAACCCTAATTGGACCTAAAAGCTAGGGCTAGGACTAAAGAGACTCCAAAGGCCTTCTTGAGGGCAAGGAAGTTCAGCTATATTACAAAGAGGATAAGGGCAAAACTGTCCAAAAAGAGAATTGAGAGATGAAAACTTGATATGGACTTGAGATCCATCATTATTAACGTGTATGTATTTATATGGCTATTAGATGGACCATGAGCCTTTATCTCTGTGGTCGTGCACAGAGCCCACCTAACTGCAATTCAATCTCCACCGTCGAATTTTTTATGGAGCCCACTTGACTTCTTATGAGGCGGTCAACTGACGTGTGTTTAACAGTTATCGCTGGGACATAACGGTATATTTCTTCTTAAGTAGAAAAAAGTATTTTATCATAAAAATTCTCATTTATTATAAAGAATTGAAAATGCCTGTTCATGTCTAAATTCATGTTATCAACATACGGATTATCAGAGTCACTTAGTATATGATTTCTTCTGAAGAAAATGGAAATGAATGTAGACGAACAAATTCCATAAACTTAATTGGCTCAAAGCATTTACCCATCAACAGTGAATAATGCTTGACTATGTTACCAATAATCCTGGCAAGAACAATCCCCTTTGCTGAAATGATGGAACCAATTTCATTTCGAACAATAATTTCTTTATCAAACTTGCTTGGCACATGCTTCATGAAGCAATGAGGCAAGTTTGAATGTTTTTCATGATTCTTATAGTTCTTTTGTCTTTAAATCGATGAAGCCAGAATGCAACTGTTAACTTTTCGCTATGATAAGTTAAGACTATGCTCTTCCTCCTCCTCTTCAATGTCATGAAGCACATTGGAGACATGTAGAGTATAACCTTCAACTCTAAGACTAAGAGTTCCCTGATTTTATCTGATTCAGGATTATCTCCTCATACAAATTCATGAATCTCACCATCCATGTGTAGCAAACTATACCCTGGTTTTTTACCAATTCTCTTCTCTCCCATGGAGGATCTAAGCTCAGCTTTATCATTGTATCTACCAATTTCGCCATAAGCATTTGACAGAAGCACTGTCTCCATCGTGATAGCTGATGGATCTTTTTCTTTACTGTCTCTGCAAATAGAAGATCTTTATGGTTTACACAAGCCCCAAAAAGAGTCCTCTAAATAACAGCATTGGATTTACAGGGCATTCTTTCTATAAATTTAAATGCCTCTTGGAGCTTGCCAACGCGGCCTAGGAGATCAACCATAGATCCATAATGTTCAAGTGTCCGTTCCATACCATATTCATTCTTGATGCTTTCGGAAACTTGGCAGCCATCATCGAGAAGACCACAATGACTACATGCAACTAAAACACCAGTAAATGTAATATGATCAGGCCGTAAATTTGTTTTCTTCATCTCATTGAACACTCTAATTGCCTCCCTACTTCGTCCATGCACTGCAAGCCCACTGATCAATGCTGTCCAGGTTAACACATTTCTTTCAGGCATTTGATCAAACACTCCGATAGAGTCATCAACAGACCCACATCTCGAATACACATCGATCACGGCAGCACCAAGTGATACAGTAAGGTGAAAATTATTTCTAAGAACATAAACATCCTACCACCTGCCCAAATCCAATGCCCCTAAGTTCGACCACGCTAAGCATTGTCACTTCATCGGGCTTTACATTACCATCAAGCTGCATACGCTGAAAAAAAGACAAAGCTTCATGCCCAAAACCGTTATTAGCAAAAGAAGCAATAATGGAAGACGATGAGACCAAGTCTCTATCAGGCATTTCTTCAAATACCTTGAAAGAAAAATTAACCCGACCACAACAACCATAAAAGTTAATCAATGCGTTCTGTACACACACATCGGTATTACAACCGAGCTTTAATATGAGAGAATGAAGGTGTAAACCCATTTGGAGACGAGAACAAGCCTTGAGCACAAAAGGGAAAGTGAAATGATCAGGGGAGACACCGGCTCGGCGCATGTTAGAGAAGAGGGAGAAAGCAAGGGAGGAAGAGGAAGCAGCATGAGCTCTGATGATGATTTGTATGCGAAGGTGACTTTGGGGCCAAATAAGTTGTTTGCAGGCATATGTCACTCTTTAGCAATGAATTCCCGTAGCCATGGAAGACGATGAACTGGACGCAAATCGGCTGTACCGACCCAAATACTCGCCCAACGTTAAAACTGTGTCGTTTAGTGTTGTTCACGTCTCTAGGCGTTCGTCTACACTACAGTCCATAAATTGATCCGCACCCAGGTTGCGAAATACGATCGCTTAGACCCATATGAGAGGCGTAGAAGCAATTTTATATCACGGACTTGGTTTATCTAATATTATGTCGCAAAATTTATTCCACATACGAGATGGAGATAATAATTTTGTAAATAAATTAAATTTATATAATTATAAAAAATACGGTAATATTTTTTTAAATATTTATTATCTGTTATTAAGTAAAAATTTATTAATTTATTAAAAAATATTCATTTATTATAAATTAAAATTTCATAACGAATAAAGTTATCATTCATTAGTTTATTATAAAATATTTATTTATTATAAAATTGAAGGTTCATGATAAATAAAGTAAATGTTCATTAATTTATTAATAAAGATTTATTTGTTATAAAATTGAATATTCATTATAAATAAAGTAAAAATTTATTAGTTTATTGAAAAAACTTTATAACTAAAAATTCATTGTAAAAATTTATTAATTTATTAATAAATATTTATTTTTTGTCCATCATATTAAATATACATAAATGAAAATGAATATTTACTGATAAACTAATAAATCTTTTTACTATTAAAAAATATTAGTTTATTCGTAATAAATATTCAATTTATTTCTAAATTTTAATAAATATTTCTCAATAAATTAATAAAATTTTACTTTATTCGTAATTAACCATTCTTTTATTGAGAAACTAATGAACTTTAGTTTATTTATAATAAATATTTAATTTATTCGTAATGAACTTTTTTAATAAATTAATCAATATTTACTTTATTTGTAATAAATATTTTTTAATAAACTAATGAACTTTTACTTTATTCGTAATAAATTTTTTTTAATAAACCAATAAATATTCACTTTATTACATATAATGAATAATTACAATATTGTCACTGTCTTCCAAACGTACCAATTAGATTCTAGTCTATAATGTATTATAGACCAATATCCAAAATATAATTTGTGGAATAGAATGACCTAACAACTTGTATTCCAAACTAATAACAAATAAAAATAAATAAATAATTTCTGAGTTTTGGTTAGAGATGTTTGGAATTGCTGATTTAATTGATTAATTTTTTAAATTTTTTTATAAATTATATTTAAAAAAAAATTATATTCTAGAAACATATTTATTTATCTATTTTTAAGTAAAAACAATTTTTTAATTTTAAAAAATTTTCGAAAATAAATTTTTTAAACTCAGGTCTTTTTTTATTAACGTACTTTATACGTAATTATTATATATTAAACTCGTTATTAAATTAGTTTTGTATTCATATTTAATTCTTATAATATATAAAAAAATTACGTCAAATTATTTAGCCTATTAATTATCTTACCCATTATGGTTGTTAATTTATTTACTATATGCAAATTATCTTATTTATTATATTTTTTTACCGTATCTTTCTGATATTTTTTATTAAATTATTATTTTTTAATATTAGTTATTTTTTTAATTGACGTGTCTTGTACATAATTATAAGATATTGGATTCATCGTTAATCACTATTAGATTTTTGTATAATTTTTTTTATTAACTTGTTTTATCTTATTATTGTATTTTATTTAAAGTGGATTATAATAGTGTATATTTATATCAAATTACTAATTTATTCATTACTAAGAGTTATATATAAAATAAAGGTAATAAGTATTTTAGGTTCTTGTAATAATAAATTATGCATGTTAAATTATAGTGATAAATTTATAGGTTTATTAATTAGAATTTAATTGTCCATCGTTTTGAACTTAATTATTCATTATTTTAAACTCATCACTTATATATTTAATGTTTATATTTTTATTGTACATCATTTTGAATATGATTGTTTATTGTTTTAAACTTGATTATTCATTGCGTATTCATTACTTATAACACATTATTTATTACTTATTAAATTATTTATTAATATTTAAGATAATTAATTTAATAAGTAACAAAATTAATAAAATAATTTAATTTAATTTTTTATGTAATTTTTTATTAGTTTATTTTATTTTATTATGATATTTTATTCATAGTGAATTATAAAAATGCATATTTATTTCAAATTCTATCAAATTACCAATTTGTCCATTATTAAGAGTTATATATAAAATAAAGATAACAAGGACTTTACAATTTTAATAATAATAAATTATGTATAGTAAATTATTGTGATGAATTTATAAACTTTTATATTAGAATTTAATTGTTTATCACTTTGAACTTATTGTTTATCATTATGAATTTGATTATTTATCGTTTTGAACTTTATTGTTGATCGCATGTTCTTTACTTATAGATTTAATGTTTATATTTTAATTGTACATCATTTTGAATATGATTATTAATCGTCTTGAATATGATTGTTCATCATTTTAAACTTGATTGTTTATTGTATGTTAATTGCTTATAACACATTATTATTATTTTTTATTACTTATTAAGTTATTTTATTATTTTATTACTCAATAATATTTAAGTTAATTAATTTAATAAATAGAATAAAATAATTTGAGTAATTGATTGTCAATACTATTCACTAATAATTAAATTATTAAATCACAAAATTAACTCAATTAATTAATATAATCAAGTTGGCATGTTTGTATATAATTATTAGATATTAAATTTGTCATTAATCATCATTTGACTTTTATATAATTTTTTCATTTTTTTTATTAATTTATTTCGTCTTATTATGATATTTTATTCATAATAAATTACAGAAGTACATGTTATATTGTAATAAAATAAAATTTTTATTTCATTAATTTTATTTACTTTTAATTATCATATAATTAAATCACATATAATTTAAATATTAATTGTTATTAATTATATTTGGTTCTTATAATTTATATAAAAGTTAATTATATTATACTATGCAAATAAATTTTAAAAATTTAACTCATTTTGTATATGACTAAAATAAATTAATTATTAAACTATATAAAAATTATTAAGAAATTATAATTTCTTAAATAATTTATAAGAATTGTATTCAGTATTTTGAAATTTATATTATATGTTACGTGCATGATTGTAATTTAGTTAACTATTATTGTTGTACTTTTAATGACAATATGTTATTGTTATTTTTTTATTGTGCTTTCATAATATTTTTTTCTTAAATTATTTTTCATTTTTTTAAAATTTGTGTGTCCCTCTATTTTCACTTTTATATATAGTATGATGATACGATATTATAATTTTTTATTAACGTGCCTTGTATGTAATTATTAGATATTGAATTCGTATTATAACTCATATGAAGACTAGTAATTTGTCAATTATTAAGAATCATATATAAAATAGAAATAGTATATAAGTATTTTACGATCATTTTGTATATTCCTCTATTCCTAATCATCCACGCGCGTAATTTTTAATAATAATAATAATTTTATCCAGTAAATTAATTTTAGTTACTTTTAATTATCATGTAATTAAATCATATTTAATTTAAATATTAATATTTGTTAATTATATTTTATTATTATATTTTAATATAACAAAAATTATATTTTACTATGCATGTAAATTTTAAAAATTTAACTTGTTATGTATATGATTAAAAAATTTAATTATTAAATTATATTTCAAATATTTTGAGTGTTTTCCTACTTAATTATAAACATGGATAAGGGCAGAATCTAAGATAAAATATAAGGAGGGGCCAACAATAATCATATTACAAATGATCTAATATTTATTATATATAATAATAATAAAAGTTAGATATGTTATATAACTCTAAAAATATTAAATATTTATTCTTCAATGTCAGTTCTTTGAACATTATATTAAAAATTGGATTAAATGTTATAGTTTTATTTATAATTATCACTTACTTGTAATTCATAAATTAAAAATAATAATATAAATTTTAAATAATAATATTCACGGAACTTAAAAAAATATTGGACATTAAATTAAAAATCGGATTAAATATTGGAGTTTTATTTATAATTATCACTTATTTGTAATTAAAAATAATAATATTCAAGGAATGTAAAAAATAATAATAATGTTGGACACTAATAGTTTTTTATTAATTTATTTTTTTAATATTAGTTGCATGATTTTATATATATATATAATATAGTTATCTAGTCCTAATAGAATTAAATTTCTAATTAATAAATTATCAATACTATTTACTAATAAATTTAATTAGTAAATGAAAAAATTAACTCAATTAAATAATACAATCATGTTGACTTTTCAGTAATTTTGCATATCCCCTAACTCCCACTTTTATATATAGTATGATATATCAATAAATTATTAAAGTAAATAAATTATATTTAAGTACACTAGAAAATATTTGTTTTTTTTCTTAATAAGCAATGAATATCATTGAGCTTTTCAATATTAATTATTTTTATTGATTATTTTTTAAAACCTCTCGATTTTGGACTTATAAAGTTTTTCATAATGTTTTTGGACAATACTTATTTAGACGTGCTTATGATGTTATTTTTTATCCAATTTACATAATTTGATAAAAGAAAGGTACTTACCAGGCTTCAAATTATAATTTGAACTAAACTTTTCAAGCAATAAAGTGTAGAAAACTATTTAGAAACTGATAAAATCAACTGGGAAATCTTCCCTCGAGCTACTCTAACTGATAGATTGAGTGATTGGTTATCGATGATGATTAAGACGTTTGAAGATTCTCAGCTGATTTTGACATTGGAACTGATGTTTATACACAATATTGTTTCACCGCCATAGTTCACATCAGTTAAAGAACTGATTCCAAAGACATAAAAAGCTGATTCCAGACCACATAAGCAAAATTCATCAAATTTCTTTTTCTCAAAGAAGAAAAGATTTAACTCTTCATAAAAGACAAGCAAGAAACATTGGGTATATAGCAACTTTTCCAATTCTTGCCCTCTGTAGCATCATGCACTATAATAGGTAGCCCTGACTGTTGGCTTAATTTTTAGCCAAAAAAAAAAAAACCATTTTTGGTTCAGTTTTCCATTGGGTATCTAACTCCGGCTACCAGTACTCTCTGCTGCTCAAGCTGTATGTGGGGCGAACCAGAAAGTCAATAAATAAAAAGTTGCAGTCTTGGCGTGACAAATACCAAACAAAAAGGAACCATGACCAAGAGGTAAGGAAAAATAAATGATTAGATGTCTAAAAAATAAATATTTGAAAAAAATAAAAAAGTAAAAAGTTATTACTTGAAAATGTTCATGCATCTTATTCTTGAGGTAGCAGTACTCATGCTCTAGCAGCTCCAAAGCCCTCAAACACCTGAAATTGAAGAAATTGAAATCAACCCACATATTTAATCACATTTTAGGAAAACTGTGAGTGCGAAAAATAATTAGAGTTTATAAAAAGAAAAAAAGGGTGCCTTTTGTGAGCTATTTAATAGCTATACCCCAGATAGACTTCAGCAGGGTTTAAAAAAATAAAAATGGAAAGGTACAAAGAAGAATGAGAAAGCAAAAAATAGTAGAATGTAATAGGGAGAGGAGGGGATCGCTGTATAGTACTAACCCAGCACGATTGTTCTGCTCAGAAGCAGCTCGAAAGGCCACGCAAACATCTCTGACTCTTTTGGCGCCAATGCTTGAGCTGCTTCCCACAAATTGATTCAAATGGATTCCCATTTTCTTGTAATCCGATAACTCTCTATCCGTCCTGTCTCATCAATTTTTGCCACCATTATTAATTACTACTATCTCAATTTCAAACGGCTTTGGTTTGGGGAGCTGTGATTATATATAACTAAAAATTTTCATACCATACAATATTAATAAAACCAAATACACAAGATGGCATTAATTATGAACTTTAGTTGATGGGAGCCAACTTGGGCTGCCAAAAGCCAAAACGTATGCTATTGTGTTTGTGTGCATGCGCGTGAAGAATATGAATGAAATAACTCAAAGAAAAAACAAGTAAAAGAAAAAAAATGAGAGATGAAGAATGAAATAATATATGGTGGGCAAAACTCAAGTTGAAAATCAACTTTTACACACGCGTACACATGAAAAGAAGAAAAGAGTAAAAGAAAAAAAGAAGTTGACGGTGATGATGATAGAAGAAAAGAAAACAAAAGAAAATATGATTACAGTAATCCTCTAAGATTCCTCAAGAGCTTCTCCGACTCGTGGAAGTAGATATTCACAACTTCTGATACAAAGTTTGGGGAACTTTCATCTTGAAGTTGTTGCAGCTGCAAGAACTGCTCATCCAGCACACCCTGAATACCGAAACCCAAATCCCAAAAATTAGCAATCATCGCCTTTGATAAAATCTTTATAAGTTGTAATGGTATACAATTGAGTTGGAAAGAAATGAGAGGCTTCACCTGGTGAAAGAGTAGAGCTAGTGAACGGTTCATATCGGCTCGCAACCGATCCGCACCCAACCCAAGCATCCACACTGGTAGACCCGTTTTCGCTAGCTTAATACGGTTAACTTGATTCAAATATAAGGCTAAGAAAGCTATTGAATATGGGGTTCGCGAGTGCAGTTTGTGTCTTTTGTTGAAGGGGTTTAGGGTTTTAAGCGGAGAAAACAAAGTAGGGGTATTTAAAGGTTTAAACTTGAAGAAGTGGGGTGGCATCATCTTGGACCCCCACATACTGAGAAAAGAAAAAATTGAAAATTGGGGAAGAGCGTGCAGTGTGCGGGTAATCGAGGTGAATGTGGGGTATGGACCGGACCATGTTAGAAAATGGGATTGGGGGGGTGGTGACCTTCTGTTCTGTCCAATTAGCCGGTCACCTCGCGTGCTGCCTGTTTTAGCAGGCTAGTAGTGCGGCGTTAAATTAAACCCTCACTCTCACCCGACAACTGCCTGCAGCCGGTTACTCGTCAGTCACCTTACTTTCCTCATTAAAAAATTAAATTAAACATAATCTAGGCTATGAGCACAGCCCTTTGGTTAATAAAAAAAATTGAAGAGTAAGTTTAGTGATTTTTCAACTTATCTCTTTACATACTGACAAATATTTCCATTCACCCTTTTTCTTTGCCTGCATCTTTTTCTCTCTGTATTGGTGAAAATATTGTGAGTTATGGGAGTAATTAACATAAAATAAATAAATACATTAACATCAGAGACTTATTGATTAAATTAATTAACCATCAAACAATATGGGTTCTATATATATGATTATGATAATCAAACCATACTCATCTCCCAGTTGTTCCAGTTAGAACATTCCAAGGAAAACATTGGGAAAATTGATAAATAAGAATATTCCAAATCAAAGCCTCAAAAACTTGATTTCATGAAAAGGGGAATATGCTTAAAAAGGTAGAGAAGTTTTATGAAAAGGTATTGCTTAACGTTCAATAGAAATTTAATTCACCAAACACACAAAGAACACATTATTGTATCTTGTATTTTAGTCCACGCATGCATAGTTTTATTTAATTTTTTTCAAAAAAAAAAAAAGAGAAAGAAATTGGGGTAGAGTTTATTATACTTCAAATTTCAAAAGAAAAAACTATATAAACCTAATGCACATGATGGAGCTCAGTTAGCATTATTAATTAATCATATTAATAATAAATTATATACGTCTGAGAAGCATGTTAATTCATTTTTGTTTATATAATCCTCCACAAACTCACTTGAAATTTGAAAAGCATGCTTTGTGTTGTCGTAAGCAATCCTTATATATCTAACTCTTAAATGTTAACATATACTCGTTCCATATTAACTATCGTTTTTAGCAATTTTACTAACATCAAGAAAGTATTAATTTGTCTTAAATTTTTTTTAAAAAAAGTGAATTGTAAATACTAAATTATATTTAGTTTTGAAAGAAAATTTTTTTTGAATTCAACATAACACTAACAGCTTTGAATTGATGAGTATAAGAATAAATTTAGAAAAAAATATTTAATTTTTATTGATAATATAAAAGCGACAAATAAACTTTGAGATTTTTTTAAAACGATAGTTATTATGTATATGTAATGAATGAAGTAATATATATGATAAACAATTGAAAAACAAATTAAGTTGAGCAGGGAGAGAGAGAGAGAGAGAGAGGCCTTGGAATGATGTAAGCATATTATTGAGTAATGAACCTTAAAAGGCTTAATCAGTTAGGGTTTAGGATAATCAAGTTTAAGGTGATTAAACCCATGATGAACAAAAGTTTAATCATAATCATGATTTATGTGTGGGTTTGTGTGCTCCCGTGCTTATTTACTATAGCCATTATGTATTTATATATTAACAATGGCACATTCTCTTTTTGTTCCATATGTTCTTTTCTTTTTTTTTTTTATTCCTTACCATCTTTTTTGCTTTGATATTCTAAATGTTTGGAAAAGAGAGATAATTTCCTTTTCTGCTTTTATGTAGGCCTAAGTTTGTGGAATTAAGTTCATATATATATATATACATATATATAACTAATTTCATACATTTCATATGTAGTATATCACAATTTATTTAGTCAATTAATGAATTTTTTTCCATTGAATTGGATTTAGGTAAGTACAATTTTAGCATTGATGTATAAATTTGCATTTGAATCCAGTCTATATATATCTTAAGTTTTCAAGGGTTAAACTAATAAAATTGATATTATGGTTTGTATCGTTAACAATTTTAGTTATATTCATCTAACACTCACAGGGAGAAGAGAAAAACTTTCAAAATAATTTGAAATAATTCTAGTGATTCAAGTGATAAAAAATCAGGTGACGGAATGATTACTATTAATTTTATCCCTTCTCAATGTAAAAATATGGAATTGACATATTAATCATATGATTCATCATTACTTAAATCACTAAAGTCATTCTAAGTTGTTTTGAAGAATTTACTCTTCTGCTTCTTCTCCTTCTGAATATTAGAAGAATATACTTAAAATTTTTAACGGTACAAATTATTTTGCACAAAAAAAAAAATAAGGGTACATTTTACCGACGATATCTCAACTATATAAATTGTAATAATTCAGCATATTAAAAATTATTTGTAATATAAAATTATCTCAACTTTTATTTTATAACTAAAATAATCTTTGAAAAACTGAATTGTTGCAATTTGTATATTTGGGGTACCGTTTGTAAAATTAAAAAAAACAACGTTAAAAATTATAAAAATCAGAAACCATGTGTCTATTTTTTGAATTTTTTTTTATTTTTTAACACTATTAAAGATATATATTTAAAATTACTAACGATATAAAACACAATATTCATTTTATACAAAAAAAAATAAATATCATATACTTAAAGTTGTAAAAATTGGAAATCACATGCATATTTGTTTTTGAACTTTTTCCTTAATATTTTATAATGAATTTAGAGAATTATTAATTTGTAAATGTAATTAATAGAAGAACTGAATACGAGGTCATTAATGACATGATAGTCATGAACTCATTGCTCGAGATAGTGATAATGCTGAGACATTGTATTTTATTTTCACTATTAGATTGGGGCATGGGAGTCTTATGGTTTCCCCTAATTATTGAATATTGTTAATGGAACTCAGCGATCTATCATTATTGATGGGTTAATGCCTTAGTGGATTAAATAACAGTTGTTCTGATACCAAGTGAATATTTTGAATGTCATTGTTTTTAAGAAGTTTCATGACTATATGTTTTTTTTTTTACAATTTGCACCGGTAATTATTTTTTTTTCATATCCTTTTTTTCTTCTCTAAGTCTTCGATCTGTAGATCCCACCAAAAACTCATTCTTCATGCTTCCCTAATTCCCAAAATTGATGTTAGGGTTTTTTTTTTAATTTAAATAAAACATAACTTACTAAGTAGCTCCTATGGAGTATACATATAAAGATCGATTTCTACAGTTATAGATGCTGGAAGCTAATGCGTAGCCACTTTGTTTCGCAAGTAATGAACCATGAGCTCTTCGTCGGAGGGATGAAACTGGAATCCTGGAGGAAGGAATTAAATTTGAACTAATTTGTTCTTTTGCCATTGTTAAATGTTTTTTCTTTTTATTTTCCTGTTTATCCTCTCTTGTTCTCCCTGTTGGCAATGATTTGGAGACCTGCAAAATCAACAAGTGAAAATATAATCAATCGAAAATGCAGCTGTATATTACAAGAGAAGAGCTTCCGGAGGGTTATATGGTGCAAATTCATGCAGATATGGACATAATTTAAGTTAATAGACAGCAAATTTTTTTTTTTCTAAGTAATGAGTGGTTGACAATTGGTAAATATGCTATTTTTCTTTCGCTTTGTTCTTTTTTTTTTAAAAATCAATAAGGTATTCTTATGAAATTCTAAAAGTATTTCTAAGTTATATCCAAGATATTGTCAGAGAATTATGAAGGAATTCTCAAGGTATATTTGAAGTATTCCCAATATATACTCAAGGTATTTCCATTGAATTCTAAAGCATACTCAAAGTATTCTCAAGGTATATCCAATATATTTCCAAAGAATTATGAATGAATTCACACAAAGGAATTTCTAAGGTATACTCAAAATATTCTTATGGAATTCCTAAAAATATACTGAAAGTATACCTAAAGTATTTTCAAGCAATTCCTCATAGAGAATTTTAAAAGAATTTCCAAAGCATTTCCATATAATTTTTCAATCGCTATCGCTGATCTAATGTTTCGTGAATTGCTTGGTGATACTTAAAACTTTGCTTTAATCTAGCAAATAAATCTCTCTCTATCTATGGGCTTTGTTCTCACCTCACTGTCTGCATCATGATCTTTCCCATGTCAATTGAGTTGCAGATTATGGTGGATTTGCATAGACTCTAGTTGCTGCGATAACTGGATTTGAGCATGTAAGTGATGCTTAAATTATTTTGATACTACCTGACTGTATTCCTATCGATTTTTTTTTTTATTTTACCTTCCAAAAACTGATCCTTTTGTTTGGATATGTAATTAACTCATAGAAACATCTTACTTTTCTAAAGCATATGTTGCCGTTCAGGGTTTTTAATTTCTTAGAGCATGATTATTCCTTTGCAAATTGAATTGCAAAAGGTGATGTTTCAATAAATGCAAGATTGCATGAATAATTAACAAATTTTCAATATAGCAAGCTTGCAAAATATGAAAGTGGAGAGAGGTAATTTCAAAAGAACTAAAAATTCTAATGAGTCCCATTTATTTTATTTTATAATAAAATTGATATTATTTTAATAATTAATAGTAATTGATATGTAAATAATTGATGTAATAAAATTTAAAAAATATTATTTAAATTAAAATAATTATTAAAAATTAATATAAATATTATTAAAATATTTAAAATAATTAATATATAGTTAATACTATTTAATTTTAAAATATAATTATGTATTTTAATTAAAATAATTATAATTAATGATAAAATTTAATTTATTTGACAATTGAAAGAATATAACATTTTAATTGTTAATATTGAATATAATATATAAAAATATTAATTGAGTCCTATAAATTGAAATTTATATCAATTGCAGGGATGAAATATATTTGAAAGTGTAATTGAAATTTTGCTTATATAACAATGGGACCATTATTTGTAATTGCAAATTAATTTCATTGATAATGATGCTCGTACAAATTGTCTTTGTGAGACATCTTGCGATGAATGACAATATGTGATTAGAAGGTGCTGATGTAATTTTAAAAAGTTATTTCTAGTAAGATTGAAAAAAACTTTAAGAGTTGGAATTATGTAAAATGGTGTACGTTTTTTAGCAATTATGTAAAATTCCTTTTTTTTTTTTTTTGTCTAATTAAGAAAAACAAGTACTTAAAAAGAGATTATTATCATTATTATTTTAATGTAAATTACTAGACTAATAATTTACTAGCCAATACTCTAGGGAATTTTTCATTAATACCAAAAAAAAAAGGAAATAATTATAATTTTATTGCCCTTAATGTTTTTTTCAATTTTACTGAAAAATACTTTATACAATTACACTAGCACCTTCTATGTGTATTGGGTATATTTTGGAATACCTTTGACCTAAAACAGTTGTGAACAAAGGATATATAAGTCCGGTATACCTTGGGCATACCTTGAGTATATCTTGGGGATACCTTCGGCCTAAAACAGTTATGAACAAAGACTATAAAAGTCTAGTATACCTTGGATATATCTTGAGGATACTTTCGGCCTAAAACAGTTGTGAACAGAAACTATAAATTCTAGTATACTTTGAGCATGCATTTGATATATCTTGGGAATACCTTCGGTCTAAAATAGTTGTGAACAAAAGTTATAAAATTCAGTATACATTGGGTATACTTTGGGTATATCTTGAAAATATATTCGATATATGGACAATAGTCTATAAAGTTTGGTATATTTTAGTCATATCTTCGATATATTTCAAAAATACTTTCAGCCTAAAACAATTGTGAACAAGACTATTAAGTTTAACATACATTTGGTATATTTTAGGAATTTCTTAAGAATTCATAGAGAATACTTTGGGAATACCTTAGTATACCTTAATTGAATTGCAAAAAATTTCAAAAAGAAAAAAGAAGAAGAGGAAAATAAGAAACTTGAGATGCATAGAACATTCTAGCAAGCTGAGAAAGAATCAAACTGAGAAAGAGGAGATATAATTTTGAGAGGAAAAAGAATGAGGTTAATAAGTAAATAATGATTAAAAAAATGAAAAGACAAATCCCAAAATAAACCAAGGCATTTTAATCCAAATTTCTAATAAAATAAAACTTAATTACTTGAGGAGAAACTATAATTATGTATTTCTCCGTTTCCGACTAGTGTAGCTTCTTCATTTCTATTTTCTCTTTACACTTTTGTTCCGTCTTCACCGATTTCGATTTGCTATAAATTTTATCCGAATATGAAGCTAAGGACATATCCATTTCAACAATATTATCATTGTCTTTGCTGATATAGATGAAGACACTCTTCGGCTCTTGTTTTAATGGATACAACTCCAATAAAGTTGAATCTTATTCAGATAATGACCACTACAAATAAAAAGAAAAAAGTAAAAATATGGTAGATGAAAAAATATTTTCAATAAAAATGAAATTTTACAAAACTGAAAAAATAATTAAAATATAGACATACGGTGAAATTTCCCATAAGAGCTGAGCTGATCATGAGTTTAATTCATACGAATTAAAACATGCAATCCAAATAGAAAACGTCAACGTGGGCTGGGAATTCAGAAGCCCAATTAGATTATGCTGTCATATTGCAATCCAATCCAACTGAACCTCTGGGCCTACATTTATCCTGACCTTAAAGGAAACACACTATTGCTTTCGGTTTTTGTTTGTTATTAAGAGGCGTTTAGAATTGTTATCGGATATTTTAAAAATAAATTTTAATTTTTTTATTTAATTGACCTATTTTTTTAATTTTTGATAAATTGTTTTTAAAAAACATACAAATTTTTTTTTCCTAAAAGCTTCCTAAAAGCGTTTATTCCAAGCTTAATGTCAAACGAACTTTAATAATAATAATAATGATGATAACTCAGAAAAAAATATCTTTGTATATATATATAATACACAGTGGAGGTAGTTTCTGTAGTTAATAACATCCATATGCAAAATCCACCAAAAAGGAAGCGAGAGTTCTCATCAAGGGTGTTGATTATATTGGGGCTTTCAAAACCTTAAAATTTTTTTCCAATTAAAATGGGAATGCTTCTATTACAAAAAAAAAAAAAAAAAAGAAGAGGAATGCTTCACTAATTAACTGTTGAAAGCCATTCTTTGCTTGTGCGACTCATTTGGTAGCTTAACATTAGTTGCTAACCCAATAGCTTGCCGAAATCTCACTACATACCAAGTCAAGTCAATCTGCCACCATTCCAGGCCATGTCTAGCTGAGTATTCAAAAGCATGGTGATTGCTGTGCCAACCCTCTCCAAATGCAAGCACTGCTACCCACCTGCATAAAAGATTTTGATTCACAATTTGAGATCTTTTTCAATTCCAATTACATATCCATCAAAATTTATACAAGACCATGCATGTTTTTATACCAGTTGTTCCTCGACAAATCACAAGTATTCCATTGTTGCTTTCCCCATATATGACAAGCTGAATTTACTAGTCAAGTGATGTGGAACACCCATATAATCCTCACTCCCTGAAACGGTTAATTTATGAGTTAAAAGAAAGCAAGAAAGGAAAAAGCTCAATTCATATTTCAAAACTCTGGAAAATTTGTCATTTTTATATACAATTACTTGTATAGTTGTCGTTATTTTTGTTAGTCTGGTTTTTACCAAGTCCAGCCTAAAGTATATCCAAACTATTGAACCCAATAGTTTTGACCATATAGCATTCACTTTCAAGCAATTTGCCAATTTGAGATATCCATGTGCTGTAAGAGAACAGAGACAATAATCACGTGAATTCATCAAGAAAGGCTTGAGAGCTAAATATTTCTCAAGGTAAAGGCTTTTCAACATTTATGGTCCGACACTGAATATGACAAACTAGTAAATGTGCAATAGGTGTGCAAATGTGGTCAGAAAATTGAATGGTAGGAACTCTTCAAAACAGAAGGCTCACCAGTGAAGCAGTGGCCGCAATCTTATGTGGTTACTTGTGAAGCAGTGGACTGGCCTCAAATTTCCAATTTTTTAAAGAACGCCAAGTTATCAGTAAGCCATAATATAAGTGATTAAGCACAAGTAACAGAAGAGGGAAATGAAAAATAAAAAAATATTTCTCACCATTCCCCACACCAAGAAGGGAAATCCTCCTACTGCATATAGCATAATTCCAAGAGCAGTCGGATGTAGAATGTAAGTATTTTGGATAAACTTTTCGAAGGGCTGCTTCTCCAAGTCTCCAACATTGTTTGGCCCTCCACAGTCCACACTGCCAATAATCCCATAAACTAAATCAGTGTTATGTGAGTGTGTGTACATATCTTAAGCAAGGGAAAGAGAGATGGATATTGATATATACTCTTTCCGTGATAGAATTTGTATCAAAGGGCCAACTCATATGACTATACCAAAACCCTTCAATGGGGCTATGAGGATCTCTCTCAGAATCACAAACTGATGGTGGTACCTATGTGTGCTAACCCAATCAATTGGATTCCCCTGAAATCATCAAATTAAACAAACTTGAGTCCATTGAAAGAACAATCATAAAAACCACTAACAATGAATTAAAGAATTAAAATTTCAAAAACCAACCCTCCGTCCCTACCTGAAGTGCTTGAACCCAAAATAGGCAAACAGATATTCAAGCCACTTTGGAAGCTTGAAACTCCTCTGAGAAAGATTCCAATGAAAAGAAAGAGTAATATCCAAAAGTGAAAAGTCCTGTAACAACGTACAGCCCGAAGGCAACCAAAAAGCACTCCAATTAATGGAAGGATATGGAAGGGTAGCAATAGGAATAGAAGGGAAAAGAAAGAAAGAGTATATGACTATTTTTCTATTGTTTGGAAAAGTAATGCTTCTCCTTCCAGCAAATATAAGATTGGAGGAGATGGAAGGGTAAGGGTTACCCTTCCTCACCTTTTCAAATTTTAATTTGTCTTTCTTCCAAATATGGATAGGTAGCTACCATTTACTATTCTTCCATTATCTCCCTCCATCCAAACAGAGCAAGAGGAAATACAATAACCAGATGTTTGCTAATAATACAACGCCAGCTGTTCCTAATCCTATATCCAATGAATTCCACTCTCTCCCTCCAAAAGATGTTCCTTTTTCTCCCGAACCTTCCCGTTTGCGGCTGATTTTTATCTGAAAGGGCTCTGGGTTATACTGATCAGAATTTCGAATTATGGACGAAAAGTTCAATACTTTCGCTCGCCGTGGCAGTAGAAAAGGGTAGGGCTTGGTTTTGGTTAGAGGTGCGGTGACTAGGGCCATTGAAAGAGGCATGTTTTTTGTTTTGTTATCAAAATGGGGTTTTCATGGGGTTTATATTGATGGGGTTAGCGGTTCCTGTAAGAGATTTCATGGCTTTTGTGGTGTGGGTGTTTGCCTAATAAGACAAATATATATAGGAAAGGAAAGAAAAAAAAAAGGGGTAGAAAGAGAGATAAGGCGGTTGTGGGGCGTAGGGGATTCAGGTTGTAGAGATAAAATAAGATCCAGATATATGCTGGGTTAAGAAGATATAATCATATGCTTGAAATTTGTCCTTTTTCATCTACTTTGCATAGATATTTCTTCTCTTGCCTAATCTGTGCTTGTGGTTGGTTTTCTATATAGCTTTGTCTCGAAGCTTTGCCTCTCTGATTATAGGCCTAGTTTCTTCAAACCAGAAGATTAAGCTGCTACGTTTTCTCTTTCTTTTTTTTCTGGGCAGTTAAAAACGTACCATAATGGCAACAAGTGCATCAGTCTTCAAATTGGCAGCGCAACCTTACTCAGCCGCGAGGTCGATACCTGCAAACCCATCTGTCTCTCACACTCTCGGTCAGTTTCTTTAATCATGCCGCCTCATTAATTTCCATTTGGTTCTTCTGTTTTGAAATTTGTCTGACAAGCGGAATTGGATGTTTCTAAGAAATTTCTGTTAATTTCTGATATGGGGTTTTCCTATAACCTTAATAGCTTGGAATCGAGATCTTTCAATTGAAACTTGGGAGTGAATTTCGGTTGCTAAATTGGTGAAAAGCTTATGGGGTTTCAAATTTTTGTTCTTTGTTGTGGGTACTCTAAATTGGTAAAATGTGTATGGTTTAATAGTTATTTGATTCGGTAAATCGCCTTGTGCTATTTCAACGAGAACAATTGAACTTAAAAACTAGCAAATTGTTCTAATTTCATATACACCTTTGATGGTGGAATATTCGGCAATTATTCTGTGTTATTTTGTTTTATCTGCATCAAAATTTCACTAGATTCAGCAAGTATTCTTCCGAGATGAACATGAAACTGATAGACAACTGGAGAAATGCAGTTTTGCTAATATCCCTCAATTTGCAGCAAGTAATTTTGCTGGTGCTTCGTTGTCGATGAGATCTTCAGTGAAGAATAAAAGGGTCAAGTTCAGTAGGAAAGTCACTGCTGCAGCTGCTGTCACCACACCTGCATCGGAGGAAATTACTGAGTATGAATTGTCACTGTTTATTGTGGATGTTTTTTTTTTCTTCTCCAATGCTTTGTTTTCTCTAAGAATGGATATGTTCTGTATAATCAACTTATCAAAATGCTAGGTTTTCATTTAAACCATCATTAGTACAATAAATTTTAATGTCTTGTAATTTCTTGGAGTTGAATGGTTTTCGTGGGGTAATTTGAATATGGGTTGCTTTCAGGTATTCACTGCCTAGCTGGGCTATGTTTGAACTTGGAAGGGCTGCTGTATATTGGAAAACCATGAATGGTCTTCCTCCAACTTCTGTAAGTTGAATGTGAGAATTCTCTTAATTCCTCTCTGCTGGTTATGACAAGAGTTTCCTATAGATAATACCCCTAAAATCATTAACAGGGAGAGAAGCTAAAAATTTTCTTTAATCCAGCTGCAACAAAGCTTGATCCTAATGAAGATTTTGGGATTGCCTTTAACGGTAATTTCTTGATTTGCACCATAGTTCATAATAATCACAAAATATTGTAGCTAGCATCATCTTCCATGGCACTTGAAAGCATAAATGTATGTCTATCCCAAGAAATTAACTCAATAGTCAATACTGTTAAGTTATTCCAATACGGTAATATGGTATTATCTTGAAATCCTAGGGATGTAATAACTATGAGCTTAGCAAATGTAACTCTGGGGTGAGCAATAACTTGTGCCAGATTTCCAATATCATGAAAATAATATTCATGTTTTTATTTTGATGGTTGTAAACTCCATATTGTGAATTTTGCAATGCATTGTGGAGAGAAGAACGTGATTGAATTGCCAATTCTGTCCAAAAATTTCATCCACATTTGATCTTTTTACCTCCTAATACATCTTTCCAGGAGGTTTTAATCAGCCCATTATGTGTGGTGGTGAACCAAGGGCAATGCTCAAGAAAACTCGAGGCAAAGCTGATCGCCCAATATATACCATCCAGATTTGCATTCCTAAGCATGGTGCGCACGCTTTGACAAAAGATTATCAAATGGGATCTTAGATATCCTTGGAATGACTTTGGATACGTTTTTGCAGCTGTGAACCTGATCTTCTCATTCACAAATGGAGTTGATTGGGATGGTCCGTACAGGCTGCAGTTTCAAGTTCCTAAACCTTGGAAGAATAAACCAATTGAATTTTTTAATGAGGTAACCATAGGCTTAAGTTTTCATCTTCTAAACTGATATATACTGAAACAATTTGAGATATTTTTATAATCCATGATCGAGCCTTTACTCAGGCTTCTAAGTCAAGTAATTCTTTAAGGGAGGGAAACTATTAAAACTCGAATTCATATGACAGGGTCTGGCAGAAGAATTGAGTAAAGAAGGTGCTTGTGATAGTGCAATCTTTCCAGACGCAGACATTCTTGTCACAAGATGTGCTATGATTGGCAACTTGGCGGTTGAAGGAGTAAGTAAATTCTATGCATTTTCCATCCTCTTGTCAACATTCTGCTCGTTTAATGTTTTCTGGAATTCTTTTATTTTCTATCATTCAGCTAAATTGAAGTTCGAATTTGCAATCTCACAATCCTGAGCGTGAGGCAAAATTCATTGGTTTCGTTTCTTTTATTTTCCTGTAAATTTGGTAGAGGAATTCAAGTTGATAAGTCTATGGAAATGGGAAATATTTGCAGGGTGATCGCTGCAATCTTGATTTTGTTCCAGGATGCATGGATCCTAGCTCACCCATGTATAACCCACTTGCTAATGTAGATGATGGATCTTGCCCAATCGAGTTGGATGATTAGTGTTACCATTTTCTTTTGGTACATATAAGTTTTATGGGGAAGGGTGGTAACCTTTTGAAATTTTAATACTGTAATACCCTACACATTCTACAGCATACTATAGGCTTGTGTCCCTATAAAGGGCATATTGTTTGTGATGAAATTGCTGCTTTCCTTATATGTTTCTTAAGCATAAAATGTTTCTTTTAAAGGCAAAACTCTTGTCCTAAAGAAAGGAAAGGGGGGAAAAAACAAAAACAAAAAAACATAGTAAATGCTTTCCGCCCATATCTCATCTTTCTAGGCAAGACAACTAAGACTCTTGAGCGTCTTGCAGAATAAGATAATCTTATAGTCAAACCTCTAATTCCTAACAACATGAGGTGGCTGATCAGTCAGATTTACAGCAGTCCCTTCCATTATGACAAAAGAGGAAACTAGTAAAACCGATAAAATCAATCTTAATAAACCCAGAGCTGCTTCTCAATATTCAGTAACACTGATATTGCAATAAAAACTAGTTTTGGATGGTTACGAATTGAAATAAATTAGGAGTTTTTGACACAAATGGCTCTTTTAATATGTGTTATTACTATTATAACGGCAATATAAAAGGTAGCTCATTTTCTCCATCTCTAAATTTTTATTTTCTCATAATATCCATTTACACTTTTTGAATATAATTAATATGAATTAATTTAAATTCCTAAAATCAAGGGAGCATTAATTATGTGAAATTTATTAAAAATAATTTAGAATAACTATCACACATATTTTTATTTGTCATTTCCTTGTATGGAGGCTCTATATAAAAGAAAACTATTCATAATTAATATTAATAATAAATAATTTTTGTTCACACAGACGAAATTATATGTTTGTTATATGCATGTTATATTAGTATTATATGATACAAAATTATGGACAAATTTAATTTATTTTTAATGATGAAACCAAATTTTGTAACACAAATGAATATAAGAATGTGTTTTAATCATGTATTGATTCAACATTGAGGAATATAATATTTTTTTTAAGATATAACATATTCAAATATCAGTGAAATGAGTAAAAAAAAATGAAGAATTGTGTTGTTCTTGTAACTACCAAATAGTACCGACATTGTTTGTATGTTATATGTAGGTTATCTAAGGTTATATTTGCGGTATATAATATGAATTCCAGCACATATACTGTATTTTAATTTGTTTCTACTATACATGCCAATTATGATTGTTATATATAGATTATATTGGTATTATATATCATACACAAATTTAATTTACTCCCAATACATATCAACATGCAATTCAAAATGGAAATTACAGAGGCACTAGATTAAATGCATAAATAAATAACAATAAGAGCTCAATTGCAAGGTTATTAACAGATGTTGGATACTGCATTTATGTTCACCAATAAAAATTCAATTTTTCGATATTTAATAAAATAGAAAAAATAAGACAAAACGGTTTTAGTATAATTGCTGTTTACACAAGAAATTTTGAAAAGTAAAAATATTAACAAAAAGTAAATTTCACCAACATTATAGAAGTAAGTGATGGGATGGGTCCCTGTTTGAAATATACCACTTGTATGGAATTGATCAATGATCGACATTATTAATCCTTTGCCCCTCTCTCTCTGTCTCAACTATATTTCTTACGCCAGCGGATGAATATTTATTCAATGATTATGAACACTAGACCACAAAAAGTTCATAATTTCAAAGATTTGACACCAGCAGTGTATGAATATTGATGATAAGTTATCTATCAAAATCTTTTATGAAACTCTAAATCACAATTATGACAAAAATTAAATGAAATGGAAAGAAGAATACAAGGGAGTCATATTCAAAGAAGGAAATTGCGGATTGAGTGGGTTAGGAAGCGAAATTGCAGGCAGGCAATTATATAATTTGAGAAATTTTAAACAAAACCGTAGAATGGAAAAAACTATAAGTATAAATGACAACTTGTGTAAAACAGGTAATATGTTTAAAAAAAGGGTTAGATCGTGTCATTTTTTCTAAAATTAAAGAAATCCCAATCAAATTCTTAAGTGAAAAGGCAAAACAGTATAAGATAACAGTAAAGCCGATCTCAAAAGAATCATGGAATTCAAAGAAAGAACAGTAAAAAGACTAAACTGCGTTAGCTTTTCCATTTAAGCTCCTCTTTCTTTATTTCTACAACTATTACATTTCAAAAGTATGCCTACAGGCTAAAGTATACCCTCATTTCTTTTTCCTACTCTTTGACTTCTTTCTACATTTCTTTAACTGAAGAGAGCCTCTTTAGCAGTAATAGCTTCCTTTCTCTTGATTTCTCCATATTTCCCAGCCAATAAATCAAAGAGAATGCCTGCACCAACACCAGCAGCTAAATCAATGGTATAGTGACCTCTAGTGCCAAGCAACCTCACTGCTTGTAGAACATTAAGCACATCAAATGTCCAAGCCAATTCCCACCTCTGCATTCTTCTCATATCCAACGATGCTATCACCGATCCTGCAACATGGCCTGAGAAAAATAGGAAGAAAGACACATTCCCTACTGGGAAATCCACTCCTGATCCCAAAAATCCCTGATATAATGAAAACCCAACAGCAAATTAATGATCTTTTCTATTCCAGCGTAGTATATATAGTACCAAAAGTACTGCGCAGTATAATTAATGTGTGGAAATTGGTTGAACGCATGCCTTACAGCGCAATTAAGATAAAAAGGATAAATCTTGTGTTGGTTGTGGTACAAAACAACCACTAATTCAACATTGTAGTCGGAGCCACAATATTAAAAATAAGATATAAAGGCTCGATCTTTGACATTTCAACAAAAAGGGTGTAGCTTAATTGCAACGGAAGCATGGTTCTGCGCCTACATTTCACATATATCTTTGAAAAACGATCAATTAAACTAATTAGTATTTTTTTTCTTTGAGAAATTATTTGGTAAGAATTTACCTCAGGAACTGGAAGTTGGGTGGAGAAGCCAAGAATCCCACGGCAAGTGAACATGAATAAAGCAGAGATAGTAGCTCTTGACCTGCCCTCTATCAGCCATGTCCACAGTATGTATGTCGTTTGCATCCCAACAAACACCTGATGATAAATTTTGGTATTATGGAAAATTATCAGTTTTGAATACATCATATAATTTTTTATTTTCAGAAGAATCCATTACATGTGATGTCAATCCACGAAAATTCCATTACACGTTAATGTCAATCTATGAAAATATCAAATTCAATTGCCAACCAGCCCTGTAGAGAACAAATTCAATACTTTTACCTTTGAATATTTTAGAGCAAATAAAATATTACAGAATTTTTCAAAAACATAAAATCCAGACATTAAGCACATGGCAAACATAGAATTTCAGTCAAATACATGAACATAGGAACAGTAAATATAAAAAAGAGCTGTCTCAAATCAAATCTTGACGCGTAAAACAATCACGATATTAGTCCTCAATGATGCAAAGCTTACCGTATTAAGAGCGGCCAACAAAGTGTTGAGCTCCGGCCAGGAGGAAAGCAACCGGTGGAGGGGGCGCGTGGCGAGAAACCCCAAGTCAAACGGCGGAGACGATGCCGGAACCATGCGAAGCGTGTATTCCACGGCCATAAAAAACAACAACCCAATTCCAAAAAAGCACGGCAACCAATGATGCTTAACCACATTAACCGCATCATGTACCGTCCATCTCATGAAAGAAGGGTCAAAACCATAGACCCCACCATTACCCTTACCGATCTTATTGCTGCTCATGTCAACGCCGTTGACGGGGCTAATGTTGATCTTTTTGCGTTTATAGAGAGTTGAAAGTGTAGTGGTGGTGGTGGTGGGGGCGGCGGAAACGGAGGAGCAGGCGGAAGTCATGGCTGAGAGTTGGAGAGTAGAGTACAGAGATGGGTATAACACTATATAGAGAATGGAGGAGAGAGAAAAGCAGACAGCAGCGGAGTTAACAAAGAAAAGGGTGGGTGAGAAAGTAAAGAAGGGGGAAAGAATCAGAAATCAGAATAAGTAATTTTCTTGTGGGCTGCGGTTTTTAAGAAGAGAGTGATGGATTGGAAGGTTTTTGATGTTTTTTGTTTGGACACAGCGATGACATTCTTCCACGTTTAGATGGACCTACACAAGTGGCAGTCACGTGCATCCGATTCATTCGAGTTATTTATTGATTTTCAATTTCAAACGTGCGAATTAATATTTTAAAATTTAAATTATTACTAAGTGCATCATCAACTGAATATATTATTATTATTATTGTTATTTCTTTTTTTTTTTTTCCAACAAAATTTCTATTCCGAGGTTTTAAACAATAGCTAAGCTTTGTTTTTACCACTAAAATACATGTGCTTGTATATTATTTTGACAAGTCAATTGTGCATTAACTATAATTACACCATCATAATCATACCCACAGGAAGAGATTTTTGGCAGAAAAATTGTTACCAACCTGGGATATCAGGACAATAGAAAATTGCTGGATCACAAAGTTGCCATATATTATAAGGAAGACAATTATTTTGATGGAGTCGAATTAGACAATAATGAAGCACTCTTTTGAATTACCCAAATCCAAATTCAATCATATACATTCAATTGGGCCACCTAAATATTTTAATTGATGTATGTGAAAGTGATATTAATGGAAATGAGAAGACAGTATACTCTTTTTATTTTCATGTCCAATTTAGAGAAAGAAGCAAGCAAAAAGGGTCCACATCAATTTTAGAAAATGATATCTCAGGCTCTTTCTTTAACCGCAAATGGTGAGTTGGAGACTTGCGCATAATAAACGACAATCTCAAATTGCATGCGTTATCATTCAGCAACGGCTACTGCGGCTCTCTACTGCTTTCTGACCATATTTTCCATTATTTGCACTTTTTAAAAATATAAGTATATGATAATTATTTTAATAATTTTCTGATAAAAATAGTGAATATTGAATAAATAAAACATATCATCTATAACCAAATTGAGGAGTACGTATCAATTAATTAATTGCGACAGTGATTTGCAACCTCATTATTTATTAGAGGCAAGTTGCCTGCATTTAACTTTTTTTTTTTTTAATTATCGACAATTTTGAGTTTTTTCAATTTTATTGATTTTTTTTCTTATCATTTTTTTTTCTTCTCCGGTTTGACTCTCTAAGCGCGTCATCTCCTCACCGACATCAATCTTCCGTTCCCAAAATTTAATGCCTCCGATGACGACGAACGAACAAGAATCACTAACTTCATTTCCATCTATCTGTGACCTCGATTTTCTTCTTAATTTCGTTTCTAATTGTTCTAATTTTATGCAAAAGTGATTTCTAAAACTCTCAATTTGCAAGTAATAGCTTTTTTTCTCAATGTAGATAATGAAATGAATCTTTTTGAATTGGATTTTTTTTTTCTATTTTACTTATTTCTTAATATTACTTATTCGTTCAATGGTTGATGAATTGAAAAAATGAATTGCTAAATAATTATTGTGTTATTTAACCTCTTCTTTTTCTTCTTTGTTCTTATTTTTTATGTGAAAATCAACCACCCAAAGTATTCCTAAGATGTTTCTAAAATATTTTCAATATATATTCAAGATACTAAAAATATATTTGAAGTGTTCCCTATGAATTTTCAAAAAATTTCTACGGTATTCTCAAAATTTATCCAAAATATTCTTAAGAAATGGCAAATGTATATTTAAAGAATTCTAAAAAAATTTCAAGGTATACACCTAATGTATATCGAACCAAGATATACTTCAAGTATTCCTAATGATACTGAATCAAAATATACCCAAGGAATTCCGGAGTTATATTGACTGTGTATTTTTTGGTATATTTTTAATTTTAATATCTTCTTTGCTAAGATTATCATCGTTGTTGACGTCGTGTTCTTTAAAGATAGCCTTCAGTTGATCGTCAATATTGGCATTATCGTTGGCATTGTATCTTTCTGAATTTCGATATTTTTGCAATTATTTTAGCGATTTTCGGTAGGTTTGAAAAAAAAAATTTAAGTGGCTATAATCATGTAATTATTTGTACCTTTTTTTTGGTATACTTGTAAAATTTCCTATTGTTGATGGGCATGACTTGCCCCAACTTTACTTCAATTTGAGCTAAATTTATTGGGCTTATTTTGGGTTAATTATCAAATTTTATTCAATCTACAAAGTAATCCAACTTTACTGCAATTTGAGCTCATATTCGAATTAACTGTAACTGTAGTGCTCTACCTATATAACATGATTATATCTATTATATCACGCTATAACAGGAACAATCTCAATATATTGATAAAATATCACTATTTGTGCTTTTCTTGTCTTACTATTGACTATTTATCGTTATTTTATATATTGTAATCATACACATATTTCGGATTCGTATCAAAATGGTTGATATATTTTTTTTATAAAGGGTATTATATAAAATATATTTTTTTGAAAGTATATGTTTGGTAGTCATGATAGAAAAATCATATTGGACTTAGAAAGTAACAGTTGTATTCATTTTCCACTAAAATAGCTATGACTCGAGAGAAATTTCTCAAATTCTTGATCCTCAGTTCCTTTAAAACCTTGGAATTAATTAACCTTGACCAACCTTTTTCTTTTCGATTTATCTACCAACGGCACAAAAAGTACATCAATTTTCTATAAAAATAAAGATAATAGCAGTTGTTTGTTTAGTTGTAAGACAAAATATTCGTAATAAATAATAAGAGGGCTTCTGTGTGGTGCACCCGGTATAAATTACACTGAGTATTTTAGGACCATTAGATCATCAATTTTTAATTTCAACCATTTATTATTAACGGATGAGATTAAAAGTTTATAATCCAATATTTTTAAAATACCGGTGTAAATTACACCGGGTGGACCATAGAATTACTCAAATAATAATATCAGAGGTCCACTCTGACATACTGACATGGTTCCCCCTCTCTCTAGCTAGCTCTTTGTTTGTCCCTCGTAAATCCTCCCGTTTTCAGTATTAACTTTCTTCTCCATGGAATCTGTCGACAGTAACTAAATTTACCATGCTTTTAAATTCTCCCAATTAAGTGAACCTTCAATACCAAAAAGGCACTAGGACAGCATTCTATGCAGTGGATTGAAACCTAGTGGAGGCCAAGACTATAATGAATTCGTTGGTGAACAATCCCGTGAAAGTCATTTAATGCACAAAATCCCACATCAATTTATTTCTTCTCCTCCCCAATCTCGTGAATCCATAATTAGTTTCCCATTATTCTACGCACCAACTGGCCTTTTCTCCTGACCCATCTCATTAACTTCACTTCATACCCTATTTAATCCCCAAGCCCACGACCCTCATAGTTCTATCAACATTCAAAATGCCAACTCTTTTTCATACACAAACACTTCTACTTGGAGTTTTCCTTTCCTTTCTACTGCCACTAGCCAAACCTTTTACCGTCATTGTTTCGGATTCCGGCAACCAATCTGCCATAATAGACGGGCTGCTAAATGGGTTTTCGTTGAATACGAGTGGAGCCCGAACTGAGGCCCACGAGCAAGAAGCAGTTTACGACGTAATGAAGGCTACTGGTAATGATTGGGCCACTGACATACCGGACGTTTGCCGAGGCCGGTGGCATGGCATAGAGTGCATGCTTGACAAGAACAACGTTTACCATGTTGTTTCATTATCTTTTGGTGCATTGTCTGATGATACTGCCTTTCCTACATGTGACCCGACAAGGTCCTATATTTCAAAATCTATAACTAAGCTTCCTCATATTAGGACTCTGTTTTTTTACCGTTGCCTTAGTCACAAGCCTCAGCCCATCCCTTCATTTTTGGGGCAGTTGGGCCCAACTTTGCAAACGTTAGTGCTTAGAGAAAATGGGTATGTGGGTCCTATCCCTATTGAATTGGGCAATCTTACCCGTTTGAAAGTTCTCGACCTTCACAAAAATAGTCTGAATGGCTCACTTCCGGTTTCTTTGGGCCGGTTGACCGATCTAAGGTCGTTAGATTTGAGTGGGAACAAATTGACCGGGTTCATGCCTAGTTTAAGTTTTCCTATTCTAAATGTTTTAGACTTGAGCAGAAACCTACTCAGTGGTTCAATCCCATCTAGCCTTGGTTCTTGCCATTCTCTAATCAAAATGGATTTCAGCCATAATCGGTTCACCGGTTCAATTCCTGATTCCTTTAGCGGTCTGAAAAATTTAATCCTTATGGATTTAAGTCATAATCACCTAACGAAGTCACTCCCCAGAGCAATTAGAAGCTTAAATTCTCTACAAGCATTAATTCTCGAAGGAAATCCAGTGTCTGCTACACTTGCCAATGATGAATTTGATGGTATGAAGGATTTAATGATATTAGTCCTATCAAATATGAATTTGAGGGGTCAAATCCCTGACTCGCTAGGCCGATTGACAAGCCTAAGAGTCATTCACCTTGACGGGAATTGCTTGAATGGTTCAATTCCTATGAGTTTTGAAAACTTGATAAATCTCAGTGAATTGAAACTAAGTAATAATCAATTATCAGGGCGGGTTCCGTTTGGGAGAGAAATGGTATGGAAAATGAGAAGGAAGCTTAGACTTGAAAATAATACAGGATTATGTTATGATGCTAACAGTGGTTTTGAAGATGGTTTGGATTCGTCATTCGATTCGGGTATCGATCTTTGTAATGCACCTAGACCCAGTTCAGCAAGAACAGTGCAGCATCTATCCACCATTGATAGGGATATGCCAAGTACGGTTATTAAATCATCTGGTGCAGATCAGAAAGTTTCAGTCTTTCTTAGTTTGATTAAACTCCCTGTAGCTGTTGTTTTGCTTTTGCTCTTATTGTAAGATGAGGAAGGGCATACATGTATTATAGATAGTGTAATAATATTTCTTGTTACATTCGAAATTATATTGTTAGTATCTACAACTTCCTCAACAATCTCTATACAAGTCCAATTCATTGTCATAGCAGTTCAATCTTTATACACGTTCTGCTCGTTCTCTAGCTTTCAGATTTGGGTGTGCTTGGATAATGAACTCTGTCGCCCATTTTTATTCAGTCTCTGCTTGTTTAAAGGATGCTTATCAAGTTTTTGAGGAAAGTCCTCAGAGGGGTTTGTTAAAGCTGGTGATGCTGTAAAAGCAAGGGAGCTATTTGATAATATGCCTGAGCGAGATTCTGAGTGGTGTGTACTCTCATGGTAGCCTATGGCCAGAGAGGCAATTCAACGTTTTTGAGCTCAGACATGATAAAATGGAGTCAAATGGAGCTGCCACGGGTTAATTACATCCGCGGTTGCAATTTCTGCTGTTTATGTTGCAATTTCTGCCCCATTACTGCTACTCATGAACGCCACTTCTTCATGCTGTTGAAATTGGCAACCCAGTTGCTAGTCCTTTGAAATATATCGGCCTTGTAGTCCTCCGTACGAGTTTGATCAATCACGGTATGCCCCCAAATTTCTGCCGCACTTTCCATGGCTGTTCAATACTAAATTGTCATAAGGTAAATAGAAAGAAAAAAAGAAGCGAATTAAAATCTGATGGTGAAAACAGAATAGCTTGAGTAAAAAAAAAAATCGCATATATGCGAGTAAAATTTCAAGTTTTAAGCGCGATGCTGTTTATCTTTTCTCAAGTCTTGAGAATATTGACTTGGTAAAATTCTTTCTTTTTCTCTAGTCTTAAGAATATTGGCTTAATCAATCCTAATGTTTGAACTTAAATTTTCTATAGTTTTCCATCATATTGACCAACATGCCAATGTATTCTGCTGAATGTTCTAAATCAGATTTTTCACATATATCCTTGATAAGCCGCAAAAATTTCAGCTATTTCTGAAGATATTGGAGCAAATTAAACCTATTGTTCTGGTGAGTGAATTCTACTTATTGTGAAGTTCTTTAATTCCTCTTTTAGTGGCATATGTTCATCTAATAAGGCCCTCCTTTCTTTTTTCTGATGCTGTTTCCTAACAGATTGAACACCCCAACAGTTCACCAAATGCAAGTCCATTGTCAGTAACCGAGATTGATCGGACAGCTAATGAATTTCCACTGCATTGTTAGAAATTCAGGAAACAAAACTGAATTTTCTATAGATAGTTTGATTAAAAAAAAAACCCAAATAGACTGCTCGATATCAAATTATATTATGCACTCGAGTGCACAGTGCTCGATGTTATAAGTGAACTATAAGTACTAGATTTTTTTTGATATATTATTTAATAACGGTAAATATATTATTTTGATAATTGTAGTTTTTTTGAATTTAATGGGTGTTTCTCTCAACTTTTTGTTTTGGAATTTTTTCTGTTGTATTTTTTTACTTATTTTGTTGCTCTTGACCAATCCATCTTTTCAATTTTTGTCAAGATTTTCTTACTTATTTTGTTTCTGTTGTTCGATTTATTTTTTTGTAATTCTTTTATTCGATTGCAAATTGATGAACACATTTCATTTGAAAATATGATCTATGAGACTTTGATTTATAAGAATTCATATAATAATCAAACATAGATGAAAAGATGAAAGAAATTCACGAAAACATATATAGTTATAAAATAATATATCTACAGTTATTAAATAATGAATCTCAACATGTTAAGTAAATGAACAAATATAGATGAAAATATAAAAGGAATTTATGAAAATAAATAATGAATTTGAATTTAGTAAGTAAATAATAAAAAAAATATGAAAGCAATTCATAAAACAAATAATGAATATACAGTTATAAAATAATGTATTTACAGTTATTAAATAAAGAATCTGAACATGTTAAGTAAATAATCAAATATAGGTGGAAATATAAAAAAAATTTATAAAAACAAATAATGAATATGAACCTAATAAACAAATAATCAAATTTAAAAAGAATATAAAAGTAATTCATAAAACAAATAAAAAATATATATCTATAAAATGATGTATATACCGTATTAAATAATGAATCTAAATATAAAAATAAATAATAAATTTATAGTTATAAAATAATATATTTATAATTATTAAATAATAAATTTATCGATATTAAAATAATATATTAACAGTTATTAAATAATAAATATATAAAAAAAAATTGACAATTTTTAGCTTCCCTATGCTGGGAATGGCCTTTAAACCATCTAGATTGTGCAAAAATAAGGTGCAGAGTACTAACTCTTGCTCAATAGTCTAGAAAAGAATCAATCAAAAAGTGGAGTTTTTGTCTGATGCCCAGAAGAAGCAATAGCATCTTCTCTGACATCAATCATTGGGTAGGCCTACCAAGCAATGGGTCCATAATAACGTAAGAATTAGTTAATGCTATCTAAACATGCTTAGGGTATAGTTTAAGCATAATCTTTATATATAAACAGCTCCCACCTGTGTCTGATTTTACCAAATCTATAATTTATATTTCATATTATTTCTAATGTCCACATTAGGGGTATCAAAACGGATTGGTGTGTGTTTGTGTTGTGTCGATCTATTCAGGTGATATAATTATGATCAATATGAATACGATCTATTTATTAAATGAGTTAATATGAATATGATACGAAAATTAAACAGATTACATAAATACGATACATTTAATACATTTAATTTTCGGATTGTATTTGAGTCATAAAATTCGACACGAACACAACACAATTATTATTTTTTGAGTCATTTGATACGATACGATTATACTTTCTGGGTCATTTAATACGATACGACACGATTATATCTTTTTGAATCATTTAGCACAATATAATACGACTGATACGATACGAAAATGATATTTATATATTATTTTTTGTAAAATAACATTATTACTTTTGATATTTCAGTAAATTTATAAGTGTTGTAAATGGCTTGGATTGAGTCGGGTTGACATGACACGAAAAACTTAAACGGGTTTGTGTGTCAATCCGTGACACAATACGATTTGAGCCGTGTCATAAACATATCAATCTAATTATGACACGAACTTATATAAACTCAACACTAACCCGCTAATTTTACTTATTTTATGCATCGAATTCACTTATTATGGCCATTTTGACACTCTAATCCACGTAGAGAATTATATGTGGCCAATTGATTAAAGAATATAAAAGTTTCTCAAGTAATCCAAATTCGAATATCATCGTTCCTTCCCAAACTTTGTAATTGATAAAAAAAAAATGTCAGCAGCAAAATTGAATACATTGCATGATTAGTTAAGTTTCTTGGTATTACTTAATTTTTCCATATGTTAGTTAGTTGAAAGTTTTAATATTATAAAGTGGGTCATCATGTGCCACGCCTCAAAAGGCTAAGCTTAGCTCATTTATCATATTAAGGGAATTCATTTAAGCAATTATCTTCTTGTGTTCTGTTCTGTGTTAGAGCTTTTCATTGAACTTTGGACAAAATCTCAACAATTTCCCTGATTTTGGCATCTTTTTTTCTTCTCTTTCAACTATTTTATTTTTTACTTGTGTTTGTTTTCAGTTTTTAATATTTATTAGTGTATGGCCGTATTCATTTTTAAAAAAATATTTAAACACAAATTTTTTATTAATAAAAAATGCTGCATTAAAAATACAAATATTTTATGCAAGTTGAACAAAAAAAATATTGGAATAAATAACATCTCTTGTTAATAAATGGATAAAATTCTCTTTTCCCATAATATATTTCTATGATATCCAGTTGAAGGATTAATTTTCATATTTGTCATATCCTTTTTATGAGGGTGCATTGAGGAGGGTTTTCTTTTTCGGTTCATGAAGATTTAGTATGCTTTAAACTATATAATATCATTTGTACTCAATATAAAAATATAATTCCTATTAATATTAGTGAACGATGATAAGAAATTCGAATATAAGATTTTTTTATTTTTTTTATAAATGATAATATCAATTAAATTATTTATTGATTAATATTTTTTTAAGCTTAGAGGAGAAGCAGAATTTATCTTTGAGCTAGCTAAATCTTTTGACATTTTTTTTTAATCATGATTTTTTTTTTGTACATAATCATGTTTTTTGTATTTATTAGACAAAATAAAGGGAAAAAAAAAAAAAAAGAAGAAGAGGAAATAGTAATGATTTTTATTTCATGGCAAGCCATAATATTAATGCAGTCACCTTTGATGTGCACAATTATAAAACGACCCTCCTTTTCAAAACTTAATCTAATATACAAAGGCTATAACGATATTTATTTTTCGAATTTAATTTTTTATACGAATTTTGAACTTGTTACAGCAATTTTTAATTACTTTTTCGAAGTTTATGCCAAAGGTTAAATAAATATGTTGATTAAATTCTTTAAGTTCCAATAATTATGCAGAATCCACAACATTTTGTCTATTAGCTATAATTTATAAACAACGATTAATCATTCCAAACACATTATTACATTAGTGGTTAAATCTTTAATTCTATAATTATTTAGTTATATTTTTTAATAAAAAATAATATTAAAGGCTATGACACGTGTCCTTTGGAAAGACTTGTGATTAAAAAAAAACCTAACTGGATATATAAAACACAAATTTGGATTTACCTAGACTGTAATTAATTTTAGTAAGTTTAATAAAATCGTAACTAATTATAAAAATTGAGATTAAAATTACCGTAAGTAATATATAAAGTTTGGTAGAAACATATTCCCAAAATAAAGTTTGAAGTTCGATAATTAATAAGTGGGAAATTTGGACTTTCCATTTAGAAAAAAAAAAAAAACAAAATTTTAAAATGTAAGTAACAAGTTTGATTGTTTTGTTATACAAAATGTCTAGATTAAATTAAGATTCATAAATTAATCATATAATAAATATTGAATTTTTATATTTTAAAAAATTATTTTTTTACATTATATAAATTGAAGATAATCAATAATTTAATTTATAAATTAATTATTAGGCAAAACAAACAATGAACAAAAATGCATACAAGAATAAATTATAATTTTTTATCCAAATACTCAATTAGTTTACATAATTACTAAAATAATTTTCAGCTAGAAGCTGCCCTATTTCATCCATTTGAATATATATTTTTTCTCAAAATACTTCTTTGAACTTTTGGATAAGATTTGACAATTACTTATTTTAAATTATGGATTAAGTTAAATCTCTAAAATCAAGGAATCAATAAATCTATGAATTTATTTAAAATAACAATACCATAATTGTCATTAACAATTAGAATTCGCAAATCTTTATGAGAAGCAATGTTTTATCAACATTCAAGCTTCAATTTTTGCTAAAATTATGATATCCATAAATTTAATTTTATTTTTGAAAATAATTAACATTTGTGCAAGATTTAGTATTACATAACCTTCATATAAGCTACATATAACGTGTTTAGTATAATAAAATTATTAAAGTGTAAGATAAGCAAGATTTAGTATCATATACTATAAATATAACTTAATATAACCTTCAGATAACATACAGACCACATCATATTATGTTATATGTAGGTTATATTCATATTATATGATATTAAATTATACACAACTATATTAGCTTTGTTAAAAAATTAAGTATATAGGAGAAAAAAAAGAAATATTAATACATCAATTTAAACAAGAACCACTAGTAATTAAGTCATTCGATTTACCATTAGAGAGAAAGGAAGATTTTGCTTACCTCATAAAATAAAATTTTTTTTTTTTTGCAAACAGAATATATCCATTAGAGGAAATTAAGAAATATTTGATATGTAGAAGAGAATGCTAAGTTCAATTAATTTCCACTATATTGTTATAACTAACCAATTGGTCTTTACTACGTATAATAAATATGGCGAGAAGAAAAGGAAAAAGAAGGTGGTGGTGATGGTGGTTAACTTTATAATTAGTTATAAGAGTTATTTAAAAAAGGAAAAAAACTTATTGGAATTATGTTCTAGATTTTGTGATAAACTTTATAGTTAGTTATTAGAATTTTTTGAAAAAGAAAAGAAATCTTGATCAACCATATCACAAATTTAGATATTAATTATTTTATTTGAATGAATGATATAATGATAAAAATAAAACTTAAGAAAGGCTTTTGGTTTGAGAAATATAGGGGGGAAGTATTGGTAATTTGGTTTAAAAAACAAGTCATTCTGTGGAATTTTCTCAATAAATTACAGCCTGCAGATTGAGGCGGCCCATAAACAGAAAAACAAACCTCAATTTTTCTAACTAATGCTCGTTGTCATCGAAATGGGTCCCACATAAGTATGATTTGAAAATTGAAAACAGCTAATTTAAAAAAAAAAAAAAAAAGGAAAGAGTGGAAGTCTTAGCTCACACTCTTTCTCTGCCTTTTTCCCATTTCCATTTTCTTCTCTGTTGTCGAAGAAGAATTCTGAAGCTATGCAAAAAGCGTAACATTCTCCAAAACACAGTCAAACCAAACTCAGCTTCCCATAAAAGATGTCTGCTTATCTGCTTCTTGCGTCACTCCAACATCGCCTTCGTCAATTTTCTGTACTTCTTTTTCACTCTCAATAACCACGTACTGCCTGCGCCACCGGCTCTGTTAACAATTAGAAGCTACCGAGAGAGAGAGAGAGAGTATTCAGGTACCCAAGAAGATAGGAAAGGATTAGCGGGAGAAGTAAAGAAAAGGGGGAAGTGGGTTTACTTTTTTTTATTTTCTTGTTTATTTATTCGAGAAGGATATAGAGAGTTGTGGGTTTTGGTTCGTGCAAGGTGGATATGGCGTTTGCTTCCATTTTCTGCTGTGGAAAGGGCTTGGATCGGTGAGTTTAATGTCAATTTAGCAAAATATGTGGGCTTATTTCGAATAATCATGTGGATTTTGAATTTGTGTATGTAGTTGTGCTTGCTCTGCCGACAATGATTGGGAATTTTTATTGGTTTTGTATTTGGGTTTCGCTTGATGTTGGAAATTATTATAGGGCTATTTGTTTTCGTGGTAATTTTCTTTCCTCGATTTTTTGGTGGGCTTGATGATTCTAAATGGCTAGAAAAGAAAAGAATAAAAGGACTAGAACAGCATAATAAAACTAAGGACAACTTGTTTCCATAATGAGAATTCAAATGGTTTTTCCAATTTGTTTGTCTAGGCGTCAGCAAATATCACATGGATCTTTGTTTGAAGATTTTGCCAATTGTTCTTTGTTAGAATTTATAAGATCCTGTTTCATTGAGCTAGATATTAGGAATCTTCGTGTCATTATTTTTATATATGCATTTATTTTTTGTTTTCTGTAATATGGTTAAGATAAGTGAAAACTTTGAATTTGAACGATCTGGAGCAAATATTGCCAGTGAATTGGTTCAATATTTTCAAAATGTGTATGATACTTGCAAATTACAAATTTATATGTAGCATATGACTTTACAGGAAAGAACAAGGAAAGAAACAGCCAACATGGCGGATCTTCTCGCTGAAGGAACTGCATTCAGCTACAAACAATTTTAATTATGATAATAAACTGGGAGAAGGAGGATTTGGCAGTGTTTACTGGGGTCAGCTTTGGGATGGATCACAAGTAATGTTTAAATTCTTGGCTTCCATTTCTTTTTAAAATGAAATTTTGTTGATTATGTCAATGATTTACTCTTCCGTAGTCAATTTACCAGACAATGTAAGTGATATCTGCAGTCAGTTAACTTCAAAGATAATGTGTCCTACAAAAGGGTGTACGGTAATTGCTATGTTTTTATGTATTGTTGTTCGGATATTTTAGGCTCAGACAAAAGTTTGGTATATAATAGATATTCGTTCTTGATTTCTCTCCGGTATCTCTTGTCGTAGTTCCAAAGCAGATGTGTATAAGTTGTCTGCTCAAGTGCAAATTGGTGTCTCTGTCATAGTTGTCAAATCGAGATTCAAATCGAATTGATATGTTCATTTTTAAGTATGTTCATTTTTAAGAACATACTTCATATTAGATATTCTATAGTTTTGAAATGTAGTAATAACTAAACATAAAAATACTAAATAACTAATAATAATACTAAACCATAAAGTTAAATATAGTTTAAAAATCTGTAATTTATAAGAAAATACTATATAATTTGAAAGAATTAAAATAAGCAGTATAAATTATTTTATATTTTGAATTTTTAATCATTAAGAAGAAGAAAGTTGTCATATTTAAAAGAAAATAAGTAATCACTTTGAAAAGAAAGTATTAATGAAAAAAAACAAAAATTTCCATACTCAAGAATTCATCCTTAGGATTCGGGCATCATCAACTCTTGTCTTATTCTTTTATATTTTGTCTTTCTAACTTCTAGTATTTTTTTTTTGTTTAGGATGAATTGTGCGACTCTATTGATTCCTATCGATTCATCCGCTTTATCCATGATTTAGTATCAATTTCAATTCTTGCTAAAATTTGACTCGTTTTTTCATGTGAATTGATATGAATCGGATGATTCGAATCGTGAATCGTTACGATTCAGTATAAATTTAAATTCGACTCGTTTTTCATGTGAATCGAGACGAATCGGATGAATCAAAACGAGAATCGCAAGATTCTAATAACAGCGGTCTCTGTTTAAACAGTGCAATCTAAAACACATGTGATTATCGACATAATTCCTCATATAAGATGAGAAGGCCAAAAAATGAGAAATTGTGATGAGACATCCATAAGAGCCCTTATTGGCATATATCCCATTTACTCATGTGACAAATGGTGTTTTGATTTCTGATGATTTTGGATCCCAAACTACTCTTTTTACTGTAGTTATTGGGGTTGGGGGGAAGAATTTGTTGTATTCTTCAGGAGCCTTCTTAAGTCAATAAAATTAGACCAGACAAGAATGTTGCTCAGATAATCTGAGGGTTCCACTCCATAATATTCTATTCTCTTTTCAGTAGCTTACCGCATAATTTGGGGTCATGCGTCTTTAATGCTTTCAGATTCATGCTAGAATAAGAAATAATATTCTGTTGCCAAACTCCCTTCACAATCCACGGTTATTTGCTTTGGAGGAAAGAAGGAACTATACCATTTTTTGTGCCAAACTCAACAGGAAATACCCAAAACTGCCAACAGGAAAACACAAGTTTCTTGCTGTTTGACTTGTGTTTTCATTGATATTCTTATGTATTGTCTCCTTTGCTGGTTTTTGAGACTAGTGCTATTGCTTGGCATAAGTTATTATGGAAAAGGTATTTATATTGGAAATATAAGAAGTGTGTTATAGTCCTGAGAACTGCCGTTTCTTGTTTAGACTCTGATGGAAGGGTTCTCATCAAATTCTACCTCTGAAGACCCCATTAAGACTGTATCTTAAGTCTTGATTGGTTACTGGCATTGTTTTAGGATGCTAGATGATTTCCATTTTATCTTGAATTCAATATTCATCACTTAACTCCAGCATATGCATTTGCTAGTATGTTCTGTTCTCTCCAATGACAAAAAGCTATTCATTATATATCCTTCATTTTATGGCCTTCCATAAAATAGATCCTAATTATGAGAGATACCTAAATGCAGATTGCTGTGAAAAGATTGAAGGTCTGGAGCAACAAAGCAGATATGGAATTTGCTGTCGAGGTTGAGATCCTAGCGCGTGTTCGACACAAGAATCTATTGAGTTTACGTGGGTATTGTGCCGAAGGACAAGAACGTCTTATTGTTTATGACTACATGCCAAATTTGAGCTTGCTCTCTCATCTTCATGGACAGCATGCCTCAGAATGTCTTCTTGACTGGAAGAGGCGGATGAATATTGCAATTGGTTCTGCAGAGGGAATTGCGTGAGTATATAATCACTTACTATTTTTCTATTGTCCAACAGCCTCATTATACTAATTTCACAGTTCAACCAATTCAGCTATCTTCACCACCATGCAACTCCACATATCATCCACCGAGACATCAAAGCTAGTAATGTGCTGCTAGATTCCGATTTCCAGGCTCAGGTTGCCGATTTTGGATTTGCAAAGCTAATCCCTGATGGTGCAACACATGTAACAACAAGAGTTAAAGGTACTCTTGGCTATCTTGCCCCAGAATATGCCATGCTAGGCAAAGCATCAGAAAGCTGTGACGTATACAGCTTTGGCATTCTCTTGCTAGAGCTTGCTAGTGGCAGGAAGCCCCTTGAGAAGTTGAATTCAACATTGAAACGCACAATTACTGATTGGGCTCTGCCCTTGGCAAGTGAGAGAAAGTTCAGTGAGCTGGCAGATCCAAAGTTAAATGGGCAATTTGAGGAGGAAGAGTTGAAAAGAATTGTTCTTGTCTCTCTCATGTGTGCTCACAGCAGGCCTGAAAAAAGACCCACAATGCTTGAGGTATTAGAACTACTTAAAGGAGAATCAAAAGAGAAATTGAATGAACTGGAAAATGATGAATTGTTTAGGGCCCCCCAACCTGCTGATTACAATGACGGAGTATCTGTTGCAGAAGACAGTTCAGACTTCATATCAGAGGAGAAGGATCCAAAACCAGAATTGAAGGAAACTGGACAATAAGAAAACTCGAAATAGCTAAACTGTATTTGTAGATGTAAAATTGCTTTGATGTACTGTGTTTTTACTTGGAACAGAGGGTCACACTGGCAATCCTTTTATTGGAATTGTGAGGAATGATGGCAACTATTGATTGTTGTGAAAGGATGTTTTACGATGTAGAAGCATGTCTTGTCATAGTTTCGGTATTTTTCTTTTCATAGTTATGCTCTACAGCTTCATGTTTCTGTCCGTGAAGTGTTGTGCATGAATACTTATGTATTATATTTTGGTTAATCTTTTGGCGTGAGAAGTTCCATTTGAGACCATTTCTACTTTCTACTAATCTTTTTGCACTGTTCAAATTATTTGACACTTCATTGTAGGCCTTTCGATATTCCTTCAAGGATGGGATCAAGGTACACTTTGCTGGTGTTTTGCCCAATAAGTAAATTCATATGCTCCATGGCTATTGACATTTTTCCACCACTCCAACCACCTAACTCTCTCACACAATATATTTGATATTTATAGTGTATTAATATCCTTAATTATTAGGAATCCAAATTCAAGGAGGAAGCTTGTGTTAAAAAAATATAAAAATTACTTCCTCCTAATTGATGATTAATACATCCTATATTCCTATCTTAACTAATACCTCCTAATCTTTCTTTTCTTGAAGACAGGACAAAAAAATTTTGGCATTTCCTAGAGTTTTTCCAGATAACTAGTGTGACACCAACTATTCAGTAGCATTAGAAACGAGAGATATTGAAAAAACTCTCTCTAGCTTTCCTATTCCCTCTCCTCTCTTTCCTTCTAAACCTCCATTTTCAGATCAGATTTGGGGGTGATTTTTCAGCAATTTTGTCATGGCCGAAAAATCACCTCTCCTCATTTTTCATGTGTTTTCTCTGATAATGTAGTTTTTTTAGTGAATAAAATGAGCTTTTGTGGTGCTCTAGTTTGTCTGGAGATTTTTATCCTCCTTGTATTGGGTAGATTATAGATCTACTCTAGTTTAAATTTTAGTATCTTGATTTGTCTTTAGGAGTTGTATCTGGAGACTTAAATGGTAAATTTTCGATCTAATTTTCTCTGCTTTTTAGCAAATCTAATCTAAAAAAAAGAGTACAGTGCTAGAATAAAGTTATTTGACTATGGATGTGTGTTTTTGACCATAGATGTGTGTTTTTGAATACCTCAAGCCTGAAGTAGTTCTAGATATTTGCCTTTACAGATTTCTCGTCGCTTGAAATTTGGCCAAATTTTGCTCCTAAAGTTGCTATGTATTCATGCGTGCTAAGGTTTTATGTACTTATTTGTTTGTATTTATGGTTAATTCTCAGTCTATAATTCTTTTATAGTGCTTCTTAGTGAAACAAATGCTGTAATATAAAGATTTTCCTCTTTCCAGCAATGAATGAATATTCATATTTGATAAAAAAAAAAAAAAAAAACAAGCGACACCAACTCTTCTACAAATTACTCTCTAGGGGCAAAAACACATTGATTGCAACGTATGAAACTTCCATTTGTAGAACAAATATGTACAGCTCACTAAGAATATGTTGCAGATATACATTGATAACCGAAATATCTAATGTACAGATCTACTACAACAGTAGTTCTTACAACACAAGCAAGAGAAGGGAAACAACTCGGGGTCCGAAGTTGGAAGTACAACGGCAGAAAGGAAAAGCATTAGATTAAAACTCGGATGCAAACAAAGAACCCACTGACATCGTATTTAAGAGAATGTATCTTCCCGGTCACCTTCAGCAGTCTCTCCCTCCTCCAAGTTGCTGAACTCCAGGAAATGGGTTGGTCTATGATCCTCGTGGTAATACTCCCTGGGTGTCCCCAGCTTGATTCCATACTTCATGCTCACTGTATGCTTCACTCCCATGAAGTTGTAGTTCCATGGACCATTATCAGGGGTCTAAATTCAGCAAATAGATCATCACGTTGCCCAAACCAGAAACCAATGTTTGTACAAAACATAAAATACAAAGGTTAAGTAAATAATCAATTTTCGCAACAGTAAAATTGCACTCACCATGTAGAAACCAAGGAAGCGATCACTCAATAACATCTGGACCTTCTCGTAATGAGTTGGTAAGTAACCATGAGGATTGCTACCCGTATCCTTATTCACACGTCCCCACTCATAACCACTTGGAGTAAGCTTATATGCAGTTAATGAGCACGAACCTGGAGTAAAACTGCATGTCAATATAATGCACTTCTCCCCATCCCATTGCTTGTTGTTCTCTAATATACGAGCATGAGCCGTAAGATCCTGCAAGAGAGAATCTCTCAGGTAACATCATATTTAGAATTTCTCATGACGCATCATACAAGCAGCAAAATCCCTATGTTAGTGGAAAAGGTGGTAACATAATTACAATCGGGTTCAAAGAAATTGTGCAAACCTGAGGTGACAACTGAGGAAGCTCATTTGGTTGAGTGTGCATCCATCCCAGAGGCTCCAAATCATTGAGGAAATCATGCTCAGGAAGAGCTGATGGGAGATGGACTTGTTGATGAGTCCCCCACTGTGGTGGCATTGCAATACAGCGAATCTCCTTTACCTGAGGGTTATCTGGGGGGCTTATCCCATACAAGTAGCCAGCAATTTGAGTTCGTAGATCTGCGATGCAAATGAACTTCTTCAAAATGTTCTTGGGCATGATATAGGTATATCCCGTTTCCTGTAAAATAAAGAGCGACCAATGTCACAAATGTTATAAGCCAAAATCACACAGCCACTAATGTCAGCAAATTTTATATGTTTTTACCTTGATATCCTCTGAATTCACATATATGTGATTAACTCGAAGGTAGAGATTAGTAGCTGATATTGCTCTGACACGCCAATCTGTTTTGGAACCAAAGGCAGCCTGCTCATAGGGACTTGTGGTTGTGACAATGAGCTCATCACCATGCACATTCGTGGTCCTTGTTGTGACTGCTGTCAACTGACTTGCTTCTTTGGCCTGAAAAGAAAAATTTACCAAAATGTTAAGACTCGCCAACCAGAAATGATGAACCAACACACAAAGGATAGATGAAGCCAGCACATATTTTACCTGTTTCTCAATCTCTGCTATTTGTTGTCTTTGTTGAGAAGGAGGAGTGATCTCAGCTCCAAGAATGATATCACGGATCTCAGATTGTGTCAGAGCTGATGTATTAACATTGTTCTTTTTGGCATAGTCAGAAAGTATGAGATCTCTCAAAGCAACCTCAACCTTCATCCATTGATCATCTGTAAGCGAAGGCCAGATGTGGTGTGGCTCAGTAATGATGCTTTTGTCAGGTTTGAGTAGCATCTTTGCCTTTTCATTATTCACATGAAGTGCCCGAAGGATCAAAATGAGACGGGAAAATGCAGTATATGATGATATACTCTTCAACCAGTCATCATAAATATTGAATAGAACCATCTGCGGTTCTGTTGCCTTCAAAATAAGATCCCCGAATTTCTCAATTTTCAAGCATGCCTGGAACGGCAACTGCAACTCACTTCCTTTAATAACTATATTTGGGAAATCAAGCAAGTGAACCTCCAATGGGTCAAGCATCCCTTTGCGAGTAACAATAATTTGTTTTGGTTGTTCTTCAACAGGCAAAGACCGAACAAGAGCAGCAACTTCTTCAGCTGTTTTCCACTTGGCAAGTTGACCCAGACGTTTCTGACCAGCCCATACACTAGTATGGATGACCTGAAGCTCATGTAAACAAAGATCAGAATCTCCAAAACTAAGATGGACAAATTTCAAATTTTAATATTTAAAAAAAAGTAAAGTGCAAAACAAACCTTCAAGAACAGCTGGCCAGTTCTTGGATTGAATATAAATATTGCACCATTTATGGGTTTTGTTGTAAGGTTTCCTTCAAATGTCTTGTGGATTGTGACACGATACACATTGGTATCATCAACAAACCATATGATCTGATTGCTGAAAATCTCACCATAGTTCTGGGATGACAAATATGGTTCTGTAGGCTCAGAAGAATACAACTGCAAACCTTTCCTTATACGCTCCCTCAGTACATATAAAGCAGGGTTTGACTGCATAGAACAACCCATTAGCATTTAGCATCAGAGAGGGACCAAAGCCATACTCGTGTAAATAAATCAACTAATATACCTCAAAGTATTAAATCAAGTACCATATAATTTAAGGAAAACTATACCTTCATTATCTTATTCATTGCCTGAGCTAGTAGCGGTTTTGATCCAGGAAACCAGTTACCAAATGCTGAGTGCAAATTGTATGCCAGATCAATTCCAATCATCACCCCTATAGATAAACAAATGAACATTCATCTAAACCAGAAGTAGAAGTTGAATTAAGAATTAAAAAAAGGGTAGAGAGACAAACCTGTTGGTGATGGATATATAGACATGTTATCTGTTGTATAATCCATAAATTTGGCCCGCGTATAACGCTCAATATCATGAGAGTCATAGTCACCCCATCGAAGCTGTACATCTATCCAGTATTTATTACTTGCCTTTTGATCAAATACATCTTTTGACTCAGCCACAAGACTAGGCTTTGACATTGGCCACCTATGAGCAGCAAATAGGAGAACATCAGCACAGGAGCTGTTCATCTTGTAACTCTTTCTCGGATGAATTGTCTCCTTCTGCACAGTTTCAATCTCGAGAGCATCAAGCTCCTGATCTAATACTTGACAGAGATCCATGACAACACTCTCATGGATCTTTTGCCACAAGTGAGCTCGGAATATCTGAATTAGTGAAATCTTCAAGGTTGGGATCTTCCCATGCATAAAAATGCCAGTTAGATCTAATTGCACTTGAAAACCCACATAAACATTGGCTCGATTTATGGTTGGTGACCACCAAAGTGTAAATCTTCGATTGGGAATTTGGTTCAGACCAGATCTCTGGGCATTGGTGAGCTTCTTGTACTTCATTGACTCTTCAAAGCCAGATGCCTTCTCCCAGAAGAGACCTTCCCAAGTTGGGAAACTGAAAAAAAAAAATAATAATAATTAAGACAGCAGTCAATAACAAATTCTTAAGGACATGAAGAAAACATAATGCATTTTATGGTTTTTATAGCCAAAAGTTCAAGATCAACCAGTCCAGTGAAGGCATAAGACAATAAATACTTACTAAGTTCCTTTGAACAAGGTATGCTCAAGAATTCCCTCAACACCACCAAGAGCTTGGATGACATCAGTTCGGTAATTGTTCAGGTTCCATAGTTTCCCATCATGCCTTTGGTGAGTCCACCAGAAAGGATTCTGCTTTAGAACTTGGTATTGCTTGAAATCAGTCCGCACTCTCCATCCTTTGTCATATGCTAGGGTGTGACGATCCTTCTGAAATAAAGTATTAATACGTGGAATTCCCCTGTCCCAAGAATCCTGTCAAGGAAATCAGAGAAAGATTAGAAACATCAATTTCATATCAGTTCACTGAAATATGGGGCAAAAGTGAGAGAACAAAAAGGGAAGTTAAAAAAAAAAAAGCCAGAACTTACTTCCAGATCTTCAAGTGTTAAACGCCTATTTTGTGCTTGTGCTTCCTGCCTCTTAAGGGCATACTCTGCCCAGACACGCTGTGAATCAATGAACTCACTCTCCCATGGCTGTTCAGACACAAGTAACAGGATCAGAATAGCTCTTCAGCCACACACCAAAGAGAATGGTACCATGGATTTTCTGTGTGTGCGCAGAGAGAGAGAGAGAGAGAGAGAGAACCTGGATGCCTACCTGAATATATCGATAAAGATTTGGAATCAGTTGGTCCTCTTCATGACTCATTCCACTCCTGAAGTGGGTAACTCCAACATCAGTTTGTTGACTATATCGAAGGTCACTTTGTGGGATCAATATGTGACCCATTGATAGCATGCCAAGTCCTCCAATTTCTTTTGGTGTATAGAAAATAACAGGAGGAAATCTGAAAGAACAATAAATACAGATCAGCATATCAAATCAAATCCTTAACCAAGTCAGGGTAACCACACAAACAAAAGACCAACCGGCTTGGCATTTTTGAGTTCAGACCAATCTTGATGCGAGTTTGGATTTTATTTTCACACTTGACGAGCAAATCTAAAAGTTCTTGAGTATGCACAGTTGCTTCACGGAAATAAGTCATCAAACCTGTAAATGGAAAGGGAGAACTTAGCAGTAAGGTCACCAAGACAAAAAAAAAAAAAAGGCAAGCTGATAAGAAAATAATATTAAATACCTATCAGGGCAGTATTCCATTTGTTGACGATTTTTGTGAAAGTAGTCGACCCTGATGACATAAGAATCTGCCTTACACGATTCTCGAACACTTTCAAGTGCTCATCATCAACCCGTAGGAAAGCAACAGCTGTCCGTTCCTTGGTCTGCTCATTCTGCAAATTCCAGACCCCATCTCTGGTATTGCTGAATGCTTCCTGAGTCATCCTTATTTTAGGAAGTATTCGAACTTCAAACCCACACCTAGAAAGGGAAACAAAGATAGGTCAAAATCAGCAAAATCAATCCGAATTAAAAAGATAAGCTTCACACTAGCAAATGGTCCACAAGTTAATCAGAGACAGTGATGTTCAATCCACATACTCTAGCATGACCAATTTCAGAAAAAAATAAGAGGCCACTGCCAGTACAAGGCAGCACCATATATTGGAATCAGCATTTTAAATAAAACTAGCAAGTTCAAAATGTTCTTCCAAGCCATGTTAATTGAAGGATAATACCTGTGATTGTCATGCTTTTGCAAATATTAATATGCATAAGACCAATGAAAAGATCACAATGATGAACACATACATACTAAAAAGCAAGTTCGGATTGTCTTTGCTATAAACTGAAACAAAGCTGTTCTCCCACTCCAAAGTTGTGATGCTTCGAGGGAGACGGTTTTTCATATCCCAAAATACACTTCTCCCAAGGTTTACTGAAAGACAGATCAACAAGAATATTACTCTTAATAAAATGAAATCCACTTCATAAAGATAGAACCCACTAATGCTGTTGAAGAAGAGAATAAAAGAGAATGTGAATACCGTCATGTTTCATGAGCCTCATTCTTGCATCTCTGGGCCAGCATTTCTTGTTTTGGTATCCAACCATGTTTTCATTGTTGGGATCAGGATGCTCAGTGAGATAGCGCTGGATAAGATCTCTAGCCTCTTCATGAGTGAAGCGGAGCAATATATGCACCCTATCAATATACCTAGAATATAACCGAATTGGGTGTCGTGTCTCAACTTTTGTATCCCAGTAAGTGATGAATTCATTAGGCATTTGTGGCGGCCCAGCAATCTCACTGGCTCGAGTTAATCCAAGAAGCAATAGATCTAGAACAAGTCCATAATACTGTACAACAAAGGAAGCAAACTGCAGACCTCGTATCAACCCATATGAGTTTGTGTGACTCATGTCCTTGTAGGACAACACAACATTGTTCTTTGCAGTGACATAGTCGGCAATGTTGTGATCAAGAACCAAACGAAGAAGCCTGTAAAAATACAGTTCCACTATAGATAAGAGAATGCATTCGAAAAATCAACTTCAGTTGCTGTTAAAATTTATTTCATAGATACTTACCTGTTCAGCATTGTCAAGTCAATCTTCTCAAAAAATTTCTCAAACTTGGTTTGAAGCATCACAACACACTGCCCTTCGCTTGTGTCCCAAATTCCTTGCAAATTGTTTATGCCCTGACACCATTTATAAACTAGCAGTGGTGGAGGCTCTGAATCAGCAGGCTTAATCCAGTTTGGAAAGAGATGGCGTTTGTCACCTTCATACCATAGATATTGGTCTAGATATGCATCTGTTATTTTCTCCAGAGGTTCAATTTCATAAACTGGAATTAAAGCACTATACAAATCCATGAACTCTATCCCAACCTGCATTTTTTTATGTAACAAATCAATATCAGATCACATCCAACTGCAAAGTAGTCAAATACATAGTAAAGGTTAAAGTCAACTACTCTCAAATGTATTAGCTCACCTCTTTAAAGGCACGCTGAGTAAGGAGGTGACGTTTAATCCTCGACAAAGCCTCATGTGGATTATCATAAGCTTGTTCAATTAGACCCAGCTCTTCCCTTTGTAGTTGATTTAATCTGACAGCCACACTATATGATTCCTTCAACCTTTCCAATGCAAGGATAAGTAGCTTAGTATCATGCTTGTATGACAAAGGTGGAAATGGAATTGGGGAAAATTTTCTAGATTCCAGCCAATGCACAGTTGTTGTATAAATAGCAACTGCTTCTTCTGGGGTGACATATGGACCATCTTTCAAATAGTTATGTTGACGTTCCTAGAAGGGCAACATTTGAAAGACACTTTACTCGGAATGATAAGAAGAAAGAACATTTGTACAGAAACGAGAAAAGAAGATTATAGTTGTCTTATTTGTAGAATGAGGCAGAAACACTAAGAAATATTTCAAAACAAAATCCAAAAAGCATAAATTACCTGCTCTGCCTTCAGCCAGAGACGAGTTAATCTTCCTAGATTTTTTCTACAGACTGTCTTATCAACAGTTGCACCTCTTCTTATACGCTCACGATTATAGTGAGCAACATTTGTCCACCAATCTGCTTTTGACTTAACATAGCGAAGAATCATATTTTCAATAGGAACA